>KE371618.1:702431-740655 GCA_000418225.1 Zizania latifolia | reverse complement strand
CACCGCCGCCGAACAGCACCTCCCCCACCACGGCCGAGCCAACCTTGTCCACGAACACGTCCATGCCGCCCCGCACCCGGCTCGTGCCCCGGGCTGGCACCTCCCCCGGCGGCGCGCTGCCCAGCCCGACGTACTCCGGCACGCCGTCGATGTAGATCTCCGTGGTGCTCGCGCCGAACCGCATGGACTCGTAGTTGGGATTTTTGATCACGATGCCCGCCACGAGCGTGACGTTGATCCGCAACGGCCGGGTGGCCTCCGGGCCGAATCGCACGTTGAAGTGTTCGACCGTGACGGAGTCCATGGATAGGGTGGGATCCCTCACCTTAAGCACGGTGAGCGAGAGGACCAGCATCACCACGGCGGCCACCGCGGCGACCACGCCCAGGCCACAGCACAGGCGCCGCAGCAGGCGGCTGCGGTGGCCGTGCTCGGCCGGCTCCGCGGCATCAGCGCTCTCGACGTCAGCGTCAGCATCGGCGTCGACGGCTTTGGCCTTGGCCTTGGCCTTCACCTTGGCGGCGTCAAAGACGACGTCGACGGTAGGGCTGGCAACTTTGGGTTTCTTGGGCTCGGCATCCGCCATGAGTTGTGGCTGTGGTGTGTGTGTGGCGTGGTCGAGGTCGACTATGCATTGGCAATTGCAGAGCTCGAGTGGGGGTTGGTCGTTGGGGGAAAAAGTTAAAGCGGGTTGCTGTCGAACAGCGGCAAATGCAACAGAGTTGGCGCCAGTTTGGTGGTTGGGGAGTTGGGGGTCGCACTCGGGACGCTATTTGGGTCCGTCTGGCTTAAATTCGGTCAGTGCGCGGTAGCCGGCGAGTCGGACGGACGCCTCCGCGATGTCTGACGTGCCTGATGTTAAACGAGTATGGGCCAGATAGGCCGTCTCGCATTTTCTGCTCGATTATGGGCCGAACCCTTCCGGTTCTCCCCTTCCACTGGGCTGAAATGTACAGAGCTCTCCAATGGGCTGTCGGCAGGGTGTAACATAAAAAATGTCCAATATCACCCTCTCTTGCCATTTCTTGCCTCCTCTTACCGCCGGTTGACTGTGTAGAGACTAGAGAGCCGCCAAAGAGGTACTGTACTACTGTGGTAGAGCAGCGGTTGAACTTGAATTCAATCACAGTACCGCAACAGCACACTTCTCACGAAGCGAAGCTCTTCCAGATCTAACAGTAGCACAGTATCTTGAACAGTTTTATATGACTGCGTCAGATGGTCGACGGCCAAGTGCAGAGATGTGATCGGAGCAACGAAATAGGATCTACAGCTCTGGGCCTCTGGCGGCAGGTGCCCGTCCACGAAATCGCGAGGTTTCACGTATCAAATCCACTCGGATTCCCCGCGCTCCGTCCGTCCCCCCTGCACGACGCTTTCCTCTTCTTCTCGGCTCGCTATATCTCCCTCCCCTCGCCTGTGCTGAGATGGTTGTGAATTCTTCTGTCAACGTTCAGGGAAACTGCACCAGTTTATGTACTGCCCCTATGCCGTGTCCGGATCAGAAACGGATTGGCTGGCTTCTGACTTGCGGTATTGCATTGCCACGATAATTTCAGCGAAACCCCCTATAGATTTGACCAGCTCACAAGTCAGAATGTATCACCCAATAGATCCCAAGTCCCAACATTACTTTGCCATTGGTTGGCCCAATGTCAACAACGCGAAGAACACCGAAACAAGCCTCGGTACACGGCACGCGGCGCTGACGAGATCTTATTAATGCTTGGCTTCCAGCCTACTACTTTTCATTGTTGGGAACTGAACGGTGCGCGCGTATCAGCCAGCCATCCGGATGCTCACATATCCATTGGATGCAAAGACTCTCGCTAGCTAGTCCGGCATCGATCGGAATTCGATCGGACGGTAGCGATTGTACTGTATCCGTAAGCACGTGACCGTATAAACTAATCTAGATTAATGAACAATAAACACACAAGGTGTACGTATAAAAATCATCAGTGGAAAGATCGTGCAAAAACCCAACACATAATCTGTACAGAAGAACATAGATTTTCCTCTTTCTGCAACATGACAACTAGACAACTAGTATGTTAGCTAGCTATCTCCCTTAATAATGGAAGAGAAGAACGTGACACTCCATGTGTAGTCAACTAGCTAGCTACGGCAACTACAGTGACAGCCGGCGTCCAAGAACGCCGTTATCGCCATCAAAAAAGTGGTCGAGATCATCGTCCAAGGGACAAAGGAAATCGTCCAGATCCATGTCCACCGGCGCCCAGAGCTCGCTGTCGTCCTCCGCCATGGAGCACGTGTCAGCGCTGTTTGACGCCGCCGCCTCGTCCGACGTCGGCGCCTGCTGCTGCTGGTGGTGGTCAGGGGACGCCAGCTTGTTGCGCGTCGTGCCGGCGAGCGAGTTGAGCTGCGTGGGCACCGCGTGGCAGTGGTCGGCGATGTAGGTGACGACCAGGAGCCCGGGCTTCTCCGGGCTGCGTTCCACCATCTTCCGCGCCATGCACGACTTGAGGCTGCTGCACTTGTAGTATCCCCTGTTCAAGTCAAGCATGCACATATACTTATTCAATCAACTGTACCAAATAGTAGTATGATATATACATGGCGCTATATGCAATTGCATATTTGTGGTGGTAATGCGATTGTGTACATATACACAGATGGACTGGTTAAGTGGCTATGCGTTGACGTTAGGATTACTGTTCAATGGGGGAGTAGTTACCGCGGATACGGCGAGCCCTTGATAGGTTTCTGGCCGTACTTGCGCCATGCCCACAGATCGGTGGACACGCCGCCGTCGGCCACCGGCACCTCGCACACCACTTTCTTCAGCTGGCTCTTCTTACTGCATCGAGTAGGTAACCACAACGGTTAGTGCAAATTCATCAAACGATAATTCCAAATCTATGCAATTATATGTTGCTATATAGTACTGAGTAGTATACAGCTAGAAGCAAAGAAATTGTCGGTGTTATTTCTCAGGGCATGGATTTGTACCTTCTTTTCGGCCTGGGAGTACGAACGCCCGGTTTGCGGCCTGGCTGCTTCTTGGGAAGCCGCTGCCCGGACGTCGACGCTGCCGGGAAGGAGATGAGCACCTCCCGCTCATCGCCGGTCGTCGACGGCGAGACCATGAACGGCGCACGAGAGTGGTCGTGGTACAGGTCCAAGTACTCCAAGTCGTAAAACGACGCCGCAGCCCTTACCGGTTGCCCGACAAAGTCCGGCGCCGCGCGGCCGACGTTGACGGTTTCTGGTCGAGCTCCGTCGCGGCGCCGCGCCACCGGCGGCAGCGTCGTCTCGGCTAATTCCGAATCCGGGAAGGCGGAGCCGCAGCTCCTCACCACTGCCTGCAGATCCCAATCGTTGGAGTAGTCCGCCATGAGAGTCTTGACGACGAGCTTACTAATCTAGCGGCCAAACAAGGAGAGCTAGCGTGTGCGAGGGTCATGAGGAGGAGGCGGGGTTGACTTTACAACGGGCAGCGTGTATTTATAGCGGCGAGATGAATGGAACTATATAGCTAGCCAGCTAGAAAGTCAAACACAGCGGCTTTGTGCCTAGTTGTGGGCACGAAAAGATCAATCGATTCATCGATTGATCAGTACACTGGCCGGAACGGGAGGATCGATAACTAGATCGCGTCAGGATCTGCACGTAACCAGCCTATATGCTCGACCTAATTTTATCCCGTTTCACGTGTTGTATTTAGTAGGCACGTTTGATGACAGCCTCAAGAAGTATGACATGTGTGCGCGCTTCTCGCTGGCCACCATTTTCTTATCGTTTTATTTGACTTTGCTCCAAATGTCAAAAGGGGGAGAGAGAGAGAATGGAAAACCTGGATCTGCAAAACTTTGCCCAGACCAGGAACAGAAAAACCATCTGGCACACCTGGCTGCTTACTGAAGTACGGAATAAACCAGGAATTATGCTTTACACGGTTGAGTTGTTTAATAACAGCAAATGTCAGCATTGACATCGAACTCATTTAATTTATGCCATTTGTTATTGAATTGACTTTCAGAAATGTCAAATGAGAGAGAGAGAGTTGCATCATCCATTGATCGATCGATTCTAGCATATACCCATATGAGCCATGCCTCTGTCTCCATCGGAATCTTTGAGACTGTGCAATTGACGAATTGTATACGGAGGAGTTAGTTCCATTTTCCAAAACCAAAAGTGGGCGGAGCCCGCAGCAATGGGAGCTAGCTAACGCGTGCAAGTGGCCATGCATCCGTCTCGTCTGTGCTTTTACGCCGTGGAACGGATGGCCGCCGTTTCTGCCGTTGGCGCTCGTCGCCGCGTGGCTAGCTGTTGGGTGGTGGGCGCGTCGCCGGATTGGGGATTTGGCGCTGCTCGAGCTGTCGATTCCAGCGAACAGGGCGGCGAGTGACAGAGCAGATCAGGGCACGAGCCAGTCAATGCGTCGATCGTGCGTTCGATCAGGCGTACGCGTAAAGGATCTCGTCGCCGATACGATGTCGTCCTTTGCCGTTCTCGCAACTCTTTCCTTTACCGAATTCGACACCCATCGGATTTGCTGACTCCATCGACTTGGCCTGCGAGCTGTACAGAGGACACAAGCAACCGCGCTGGTCAAAACAAGACTGTACCCGATTTGAGTTTTGGCGCAGTTTATTTTTTTATAGGGGAAGACAGTGAACTGAATTTGACAGCGGACTGTGGATGGAGCTCTAGGTCAATTTTCTCTCGTCGGCGTTTGTCAACAGGATGGACAAAAACAATAATAAAGTGATGCAGATGGAGCACGCGTGACACGGATGAACGAATCAGTATTCAGTGCCAAGCATCGGATGGCACCGTTTCGGTTCAAAACAGAAATTAGATAATGGATGCATCTAAATTCATGACAATTATTAATTTAATTATAGATAGGCAAACATGGTCGGTCCACAAAAGCACGACCCGCTTAATCACGACACAGTATTCATTGCACGGTATGACCTGGTTAACTCATCAGGTTGTGCCATATCAACTCGTGAGCTCACTCGATGAGCTTAGACACGATACAGAGTAGGCTTAATCATATTGGCTAATGAGCTCGCCATCTCATGTCAGCCTAGGCACTATGCACATGCCGTGTTTATGCTGTCAAGCTTGTGCCAGCCTAGGTCGTAATTGTAAACGGATTGTGCCTGCTTGATACTAGATCGAGATAAGAGCAAAGCATGACATGGAAGCACGGGCCTATCGGAGATATGATCTCCGGATATCTCACGTTGGGCTTATCAGTTCGGACTGAGAGCAGGTCTAGTCCAGTATTGAAGTCCGGTATGACTCATGAAGAAGGTTCAGTCCCGATAAAGAATGTTAGGTCCTTATTTAGGAACCGAATCCTAGATCCAGTATAAAAAATATATATGTTTGTAACATAATTCTTGTAACTAGAGAGAATTAGCATCCGAGTTTGATATGTGATCTTAGGTATCAAGAAAACTGACTCGATGTAGAGTTCCAGATTGTTAGGCCCGCCCATTAAGTATATAAAGGGAGCGAGCCACCCCAGAGACAACTTATTCATCTTACTTTTGACGTTTTAAGACTTCATCGTTTAAGCGCATTGCTTTGTAAGCTTAGATACTATATAATACACCAAAACACTGGACGTAGGGCTATTATCCCTCGAAAAGCCCAAATCAGTATAAATCTTAGTTCTTGTTTCCTAGAGTCGACTATCAGGTTTAAAAGTGTTGTGCTTCTCTATATATCTATTCACTACGTTAGGTATCCTATTGGGTGAACTGCTCGGTGATTCACCGATAGGACCGTGTTAGCATGAACCCAATGATTAAAGGTTGTGCCATGTCTGAATCAGACCAAAATTGTGCACTTCGGGCTGACTCAATGGATCAGGCATCTAGACCATCTATAAATTTAATACTAAAAATTTAATAAATGAGTTTAAAAATTTTTGTGATAATTTTTATATAATTTTTTTAAATACCCATATTAAAAACTTGGAAAATAGAAAATGTATCGGTGATAATCCACGAGTTACCGACAACTTTGATCGGGTCGTAAGAAATGGGACCAGGAGAGATTACCGACGGGGCAGTGCAGCTAGCTAACTAGTACTAGTAGCTAGCTCGAATGAGACGTGTGCCGTGCAGTGCGTGCGTTTATCTTGGACGAGCCGTCTGTACGCGCGTGCAACTTGGAGTCGCACGGCGGCTAATTTGCGAGAGAATTGAACAACCTCGCATGTTGTGTGTTTGAAACCGCTTAATTGGCTGTAAAAATCAACGACCGGTTAAGTCCTTTGGATATCTTGTTTATTTTTAAAGTTGAAACGGATTATATAAAAAAATTACACTCAATCTAAATAATAATCATAATTAATAATTCAAGTGATAATCATAATCAATTATTCACCATTTATTTAGTAATTAAAATTATATTATAGTCCCAATTATTTTAAATATCATAAAGATATAAAAAATTTCGAGATAGACGTTATCGAAATATAGTGGCTCAAAAAGTATGGTTACTATCATCAATTGGCATGCGCATGACTTCAACTGAGAACCGAGTCTGTGTCCAACCATGTTCTGCTCAACGGTTTTGGATCATACGGCTCAACTATCAAAGGCATTGGCGTTTGTCTTTTTTTCTTTCGCGAAGAACAAAGCTTTTGAGAATCTAACCTTCTAAAAAAATGTTTAGCCAGGGATAATCCAGATAAGATCAGAGGCGAAGTTCTATTGATGAGTATGTGGGTGCAAATGCACCTTAGCAGCCTAATTAATTAAGTCTATCTATATCATCTTAACTTCACATATCTTTTGTTTTCTCTAACTTCGCAATTGGATAAGATAATTCTACATACTTGTTTATTTTTAGATTCTGTAGCGATTAAGTTTAACCATTTAAACCAGAAATCTAGATTGTTTAAATGAGCTACCGATTTTAAAAGTAGTTGTATGTATCAGAATCTCTTTATATTATCTATACTTCCAAAGCTCACATAATTTAGCTGTGAGATGAATGGGCCGAGATGAGACCAGCCTAGCCGCCTTAAATGCGGATTCAATCTTTGCAATCCACTGAATTGCCCACTCCTCAAGACGATTTTTTAAATATTAATTTTGAAAATGGGCCTGACTTTAAAAATTGACAAATCTAGCATGTGTCCGGTCTACGGACCAACGGTCAACAGGAGGCAGATTCTGATCATTACCTCTTGTCGACCGATGGTCGATCGATAAGAGTACCTCATCATTCTGTCGGCTCACCAACGATCAATTTATTCTAAATCAATTATTAGTCGGTCGACAGGGTGATGCAGGGGTCCCGACGACCCACGAACGGTCGACATGACCTCTTAGGTTCCGTTTGGTTCAGAGATAAGATGGGATGGGACGGTTCCGTTCTAGTTTTCTGGGATGAAATCATTCCATCTCGTGTTTGGTTGCGAGGGATGGGGATGACCTAGTTTCATGTTTGGTTGGTGGGTTGAGAGAAATAGGACTCTGCCCTGGAACCTCTGCCCTGCAACGGAACCTCAGCCCTGCCTCGAAACCTTCGGGCCATCCCTGGAGCCTTCGCCCCGAAACCTCCGGCCTGCCCCGGAGCCTCCGCGAGTGAGGTGGGACGAGCTCATACGCTCTTTTTTTTTGGGATGAGCTCATCCCAAATATTAGAGGAATATTTCCTGGTGGAACGACTCCATCCCACTTGACTCTGAATCAAACACCGTAAAAAATAGAACCATCCCATTCCGTCCCACCTCATCCTTTGAACCAAACGCCACCTTATATAAAGGAGGGCCGAGCGCCCCTCCCTCGGACCCTTACAATCCTCTTTGATCTCTTGCAGTTCTAGGTAATCTCCTTTTCTTTAGAGTAGCGGGTAGCTAGTTTAGGTAGTTAGTGTAGTAGTTTAAGTAGTTTAGATCAACCTAGGTAGTTTAGTTAGTAGAACTTAGATCACCTAGGTAGCTTAGTAGATCAACTTATGTAGTCTACTTAGCAACACTTAGGAAATTCAGTAGATCAACTTAGGTAGTTTATTTAGCATCAAAACCTAGGCATTGTAGTAGATCATGTTAGCAGAAGATCTCCCGGGAGGAGAAGGGGACCGAGTCCCTCTCCTCCCCACATGCACAACGGCCATGTGCGTGCATCCTAGGTCTCCTGCGCCCTGATCGGGGGCGCCCAACCGATTTCTGTTAGGGCTCCCTGCTGCGCAGCGCCAAATAAAAGGGAAAGTGGACTAAAGGGCTAGGGTCTGGTTCCCTACGCCTCCAACCCCGATCCCAAAATTTTCCTAAGAAATCTAATCTGTTCAGGCGCTGAAGCAGCGGGATAGCCTTCACCTCGTCGCTGTCAGCCAACCCTCACCGGACTCCGGCGCCAACGACCACTGCGGCCATGGCGTCTTCCTCCTCTCAGGCGAAACCAGAAGGTACTCGCCAACTAGCTCTAACCCTCGCGGTCTTTTGTGCTAAGATCTATCAATGGTATCAGAGCTGGACTTGGGTTAGGCTAGATTAGGGCTTAGGATAGCGTCGGCCTCTCCTTGAGCCAACGCCACCACCGCACTAAGAACCCGCAGAGAAATCCTTAGAACCCCCCTTTTTGGCCGAAGAACAAATGAGCAAACACAAAAAAAAATCAGAAAAGAAATTAGGGTTAGGGTTAAGCCCTAACCCTAGTTTTGACCTAAGAGCACAGGGGAGTGGGGCTTACCTCGTGCCGTACCGGATCCGGCCTCGCCGGAGTCCGGGAAGATGACTCCGGGTCACCGCCGCTCGTCGCCGCTTGAGGTGGCGCACTTCCCGGAGGTCAAACCGAGTGGCCGCCGTCGTGGAACGGCTCGACGAAGGCTCGCTCACCCTCGGGTGAGCGGGCGCTCCGGCGAGCGGTCCCGCGGGCGACGCTCTGCCCTCAGCGCCGCCGACCATCGCCTCCACTCGCCCTCTCCGCTCTCGGCTCTCTCTCTCACGCGCACTCGGGAATGAGCTAGGGTTTGGGGCGTGCGCGGCCGGATGGGGTTTTGTCTCGGCGATTAGTGCGCGCAGCCGTCGGATCTAGATCGACGGCTGTCGCTGATCAGACCGAGTCGGGCCGTGCGGGGGAGGCGTTTAGGCGGCCCGGGCCTAGGTTGCGGCCTGCGTGAGCGCGGCGCGCGCGCGACGCCCTGGGCCGAGGCCGAAATCAGTTTTGTGCCGGCGTTGTTTCAGGTGTTGGGCCAGGCTTTTAGCACAGTATGGGCTGATTTCAGTTTTCCATTTTTCCAGAATTTCTGTATTAGTTTTTTTTTCTGTTTTAAAATTTTTGAAAATTGTGAAATTAGCCCAAAATTAAGAGAAAATTAGTTTAAGCTGTGGGAAAATTTTGGTGAATTTTGTATAATTCAGTAGCACTGTTCTGAAATTTTGAGAAATTTAGTAAGCTTTTTCATAGTGCTTTCTAATTAATTTTGTCCAACGATAATTTTTAGTTAGAAAATAATGCATTTTAGTATTGATTAAGTTTTGAATTCAGAATACTATGCTACTGTCTTAGCACTGTAAGTTTCATGTTTTAAGTCTTCCGCTGTGTATTTACACTGATTTAGATATTATTCATGTTCATCCTCATGTTTAAGTATAATTTATTTGTTTTTCTGATTAAATTTGAACCAACGGGATACTTTAAATTGGAAAAATAAATAATTAAGTGCTGTAGTAATTTTATCTCCTGACCAACGTTGGTGATAAAATTGCTATGACTAAGATAATTAGTTCTATTTCTGTCCAACGGTGATATAGAATTAATTTTCCATTAAGTATGTCACATGATTAAATTATGACCAATGTTGAATTTTTTCATGTACTATTATATTGTGTCTGCTAATATTAACATTTTTATGATTGTTCCTATTCAGGCCACGTACTAAGTTAGCTTTCCATTGAGCCTCTCAACGGAGAGAATTATGGCTCATGGAGAGAAAGTGTTGAGATGGCGCTTGCGCTATGGGACATAGATCTTGCTTTACATCAAGATTGTCCTACTAAGCCAGCTGAGCCTGTTATTCAGGATGGCGGGAGCCAAGAGGCTTTCGCTTCCCGACAGTGGGACTTTGCTACTGTAAGAATGAAGTATGACCTTGAACGTACTAAATGAAATCAGTCCAACAGAAAATGTCTAATGGTCATTAAGAACTCCATCATGGAGCCTATCAGGGGATCTATCCCACCTTGTGATACTGCCAGAGAGTATCTCAAGAGAGTGGAGAGTCAGTATACTGGCTCTTCTAAGTCTTATGCTAGCTCCATAATTAAGAAACTTGTCATGGAGAAATACCGTGGTGGAGGTATTAGAGAACACATACTAAGAATGAGTAACATGTCTTTAAAGTTGAAGCCCATAGATATGGAGTTGAAGGATGATTTCATCATCTATTTGATCATGACATCGCTCAATAAGGATTTTGAGCATTTTGTTATCAATTATAACTCCCAGCCAGAGCGCTGGAACTTAGAAAAATTGATCTCCAACTGCGTTCAGGAGGAAGAAAGAATCAAGGAGGCACGGCGTGATTCTGTACACCATGTGCAGCAGAACAAGGGAAAGAAAAGCTATTCTCCTAAGAAGCACTACAAGGATCACACAAATAACTCTAAGCAGAAAGAAAAGGCTCCTGCAAAGGAACATGATATCCCCAAGGGCACATGCAGACACTGCAAGAAAGAAGGACACCACATGAAGGATTGTGTGGAGTTCCTTAAATGGATGAGCTAGAATGGTAAGGATGTTATTACATCAATAGATGAATCTCTGTATTTAGATTATTCTTCTACTTCATGGTGGATTGAATCAGGTGCAACTGTTCATGTTGTTAATTCTTTACAGGGATTCGCTATGACGAGAATGCTGAGAAAAAGAGAGAACAATTAGAGTAGCGAATGGCATCGAGGCAGAAGTGGAGGCTATTGGAGAACTCCCTTTAGAACTTAGAGATGGCTTTACTATTTTTCTGCACGATGTATTATTTGTACCTTCTACGAGAAGGAACCTTATTTCAGTTTCATGCTTAGTGAATGATGGATATGATTGTCACTTTGGTGATAAACAGTGTTCTATTATTTTTAATAATAAAGTTGTGGGTCTTGCCTTCGAGCATGATAAACTTTATTTGCTTTCTCTGAATGACTCTATAAATGTCATAAGTTCCTAAAATGTCTCGTCTAATATTAAGCGCAAAAGAATAGATGACGTATCTTCGAAATTAAGGCACTATCATTTGGGCCATATTTCGAGGGAGAGGATTGAGCGTTTAGTAAAAGAATCAATTCTTCCGCCCTTAGAATTCTTAGATTTTGAACAATGCATTGATTGCATTAAAGGAAAATACGTCAAACAGATTAAGAAAGGCGCAAATCGAAGCGCTAGGGTTTTAGAAATTATTCATACGGATATTTGCAGTCCGTTCCCTGTGACGTCTGTTGATGGTTATGACTCATTCATAACATTTACAGATGACTATTCGCCCTACGGTTATATTTATCCAATTAGAGAGCGTTCAGAAGCTCTGGATAAATTTAAGATATTTAAGGCTGAAGCTGAAAATCAGCATGATCTAAAGATAAAAGTAGTAAGATCCGACCGTGGGGGGAGTACTACGGTCGTCATACCTCATATGGCCAAATACCTAGACCTTTTGCAAGGTATCTGCAGGAAAATGGCATAGTAGCCCAGTATTTTACACCGGGCGAACCTTAGCAGAACGGAGTGACAGAAAGGCGCAATCGCACCTTAATGGACATGATAAGAAGCATGCTAAGTTATTCTACTCTGCCGATTAGTTTATGGATGGAGGCATTAAAAACCACCATTCATATTCTTAATCGGGTTCCTTCTAATTCGGTGCCTAAAACACCGTATGAGTTGTAGACTGGACGAGAGCCCTCTCTTAATTATTTAAGAGTGTGGGGCTGTCCTGCTGAGGCTAAAGTCTTTAACCTAAATGTTGGTAAGTTAGATTCTAAGACAGTGAGTTGTCATTTCATTGGCTATCCTGATAAGTCTAAGAGTTTCCGTTTCTACTGTCCTGACAGACATACTAAGTTTGTAGAAATGAGACACGTAGTCTTTTTAAAAGACGCTATGATTAGGAGGAGCACGGTGCCTTGAGAAATTAGCCTTGAAGAGAAGCGGGTCTGTGTGCCCACTCCTATGATTCAAGAGCCTATTTTTCATGTACCCGTGGTAGAACCAGTTGGTCCAGCACTTGCTGTTGGATCTCCATTAGCAGCACCTGATGTTCATGAGGATCCTGTTATACAGGAACCTGATGTTCCAGATGTAGCTAATGAAGAAGAAGAGCCTCCACAATTAGAAAATGATGTGCCAATTGAAGAAAATGTGAGAAGATCACAAAGAGTAAGAATGTCAGCTATTCCTGATGACTATGAAGTCTACGTGAGTGAAGAAATTCAAATGGAGGGTGATCCCGCCTCTTTTGAAGAAGCTACGAGAGGTCCTAATTCATCTAAATGGCTTGAGGCCATGTAAGATGAAATGAGGTCCATAAGTGCCAACAAAGTCTAGAAATTAGAAGAGATTCCTAAAGGAGCCAAAACAGTAGCCTGCAAGTGAATCTACAAGATCAAACGTGACTCCTAAGGGAATGTTGATAGATATAAAGCTAGACTTGTGGCAAAAGGCTTCATTCAGAGAGAAGGAATAGACTATAATGAGACATTTTCACCTGTCGCAACTAAGGATTCTTTTAGAATCATCATAGCCTTAGTGGCACATTATGATTTAGAATTACATCAGATGGATGTAAAGACGGCGTTTCTCAACGGGGATCTATATGAGAACGTCTATATGGCACAACCTAAGAGTTTTGTCATAGAAGGTAAGGAGAATTTGGGATGCCATTTGACTAAGTCCATTTATGGACTAAAACAGGCCTCTAGGCAATGGTACCTCAAATTCGATGACACTATTAGAAAATTTAAGTTTAAGGAAAATGAGGAGGACAATTGTATTTATGTTAAGTTTAAGAATGAGAAATTTATTTTTCTAGTCTTGTATGTGGATGATATACTACTTGCTAGTAGCGATGTTAGTCTACTATTAGAAACTAAGAAGTTCTTGTCCTCTCATTTTGATATGAAGGATCTTGGTGAAGCTTCCTATGTATTAAGAATAGAGATTCATCGAGATAGAACTAAGGGGGTATTAGGATTATCGCAGAAGGCATACTTAGAGAAGATATTAAGGAAATATAGTATGCATGTGTGTAAACTTTCGCCTGCTCCGATAGTCAAGGGTGATAAGTTTGGAAATTTTCAATGTCTTAGGAACCAATATGAGATCGATCAAATGAAATTGGTTCCATATGCTTCTACTGTCGGAAGCTTAATGTATGCTTAAGTTTGTACTCGCCCTGACTTAGCTTTTGTTACCGGGATGTTTGGCAGATATCAACATAATCCAGGCTTAGATCACTGAAAAGCAGTTAAGAAAGCCTTGAGGTATATACAAGGCACAAAATGCCTCATGTTAGTATATGAGAAATCAGATACCCTCGAGATAGTGGGTTACTCAGACTCAGATTTGCGGGATGTGTGGATACTAAGAAGTCCACGTCAGGTTACATATTTACACTCGCAAATGGAGCTGTGTTGTGGAAAAACTCCAAACAAACTGTGACGGCATCATCGACGATGTATGCAGAGTTTGTTGCATGTTGTGAGGCCACGGGATAGGCACTATGGTTTAAGAAATTTGTTCCCGGTTTAAGAGTGGTCAACAGCATTGAGAAACCACCTAAGTTATACTGCGACAATGAGCCAGCAGTATTATACTCCCATAACAACAAGAAGAGTGTTGCTGCCAAACACATCAATATAAAGTACTATGTTGTTAAGGAAAAAATCCAAGATCAGACCATAAGTCTAGAGCATATAAGTACAAAGCAAATGCTTGAGGATCCGCTCACTAAAGGCTTACCACCCAGTGTGTTCAGAGAACACCTAGCCGGCATGGGTTTAAAGAAAAGCCTATGATCATTGGATTTCTAAGGAGCCCAAAATAAGATAAGAATCTGTTTCAGAATGAAAAGATGCATCGTAATTGTTGAGTCATGAGTACGTAATTGACTATTGTGATGAAACATACTCTATGCATTGATTCGTGATGGAACATGTATTTAGTTAAGTTTAGTGTAAGTATTAAGAAGAGATCTAGGGGGAGAATGTTAGCAGAAGATCTCCCGGGAGAAGAAGAGGACCGAGTCTCTCTCCTCCCCGCATGCACAACGGTCATGTGCGTGCGTCCTGGGTCTCCCGCACCCTGATCGGGGGCGCCCAACCGATTTCGGTTAGGGCCCACTGCTGCGCAGCGCCAAATAAAAGGGAAAGTGGACTAAAGGGCTAGGGTCTGGTTCCCTACGCCTCCAACCTCGATCCCAAAATTTCCCTAAGAAATCCGATCTGTTCAGGCGCTGAAGCAGCGGGATAGCCTTCACCTCGCCGCTGTTAGCCGACTCTCACCGGACTCCGGCGCCAACGACCACCGCGGCCATGGCGTCTTCCTCCTCTCAGGCGAAACCAGAAGGTACTCGTCAACTAGCTCTAACCCTCGTGGTCTTTTGTGCTAAGATCTATTAGATCAACCTAGGTATTTCATTTAGAAAACTTTGTTAACTTAGTTACTATAGTAAATCCACCTAGCTTAGTTAGTTTCCTGTATTTAGTCGTGTTATTTATATACTGCAGCCATTTTCCTTTTCGCTCTGCTTGTTACTTTTGACATCCACCTATGGTCTTTGTTGACCACTGTTTCAAGTAAACTCACTCTCTTTAGAGTATTTCTGTAACATAGCGATTTTCAGGTTTTTTAAACTTTTAATTTTAACAAAAAGTTAATTGCAAATTTTTTGTTCCTTACCGATTTGCTATTGTTAGTGCCAAAATAAATCCAAAAGAAGCCTCAATAAAATTCAAACTGAAAATTTGTTCCTCCTACCTTCGATTCATCCTTGACTCTACCAATTCCCATGGACCAAATCTGAAAATTTCTGTTCACCATCTTGAAGTAACCTGAAAATAAGATTCATGATCCTGTACATATGGCAATTTTTTCTTTTATCCATTTATCCTTTCCTTTCCTTGGCCAATAAGCTTTCTGCTGCAAACCAGTAAAGAGAAAATGGGTTTCAGCCAATTAGTTTTTACCTCACCTTCAAAGCTCTGGTCAAAATAAGGTTTCTAAAGCCCAACATTTGTCTCACGCCTTGAAACTTACCTCTAGCCAATTCAAACTCTTTTGAATGCAGTGCAAAGGATTAAAACTTTGGGTTCTTTTCCCTAGCACCTTGGCAACTCGTTTACTCTAAACAGCAGCCTCACCAACCTTCTTCTGCTATCCTGAAAACTCCATTCAGCCTCTAGCATCAATTCTTTCTTTCTTTCAAATTCTTTGACCACCTCTTGATTCTCATTAACAAATCATCCTGTACCTCATTAAGGCAGAAATTAGAGTTGACCCCCCTTTGGGCATTCAAATCAAAATAAAGCTTCAACCAAAATCTCAACCCTGAATTTGCTGTTCAACCTCCTGAAAACTCCATTCCTCATTCTGAAAAAAAGAGAGAATTTCCCTTTTTTTCTAAGATTCTCATTTCATTCAGCATTCAGCCTTTAACCTTGGTAAACTAGTAAATAATATCTATATCTCATTCAGTTTTGAGATCAGTCAAAATAGAAAACCTTCTCAATGAAAAACCTGAAAATACTACTCAGCACCTTGAAAACTTCCTGTCTCTCTCGTTTTCATCTTTCTAGTTCATCCTTCCCCCACTCCTTTTACTCCAGGAAAGAGGTAAACAGATTTGAACCTATCTAACCAGTTTTGAATTTCTCTGATCCATTCATATTTCTGACTAAATAAAATACATTGCTTGTTCCCTGGAAAGGTTTGCCTCCTTACCTAATCAGCACCACCAACCCTCTGAACCAAAGTTTCGCTGCCCCATTTCCTCTTTGGCCGATCGTTTGCAGCACCACACTTGTCGTAATCCGGTCAGATTGCCACTTTTGGCGCTACGAACCTCCTGCGAGCCGAATGCTCTCTTGCCTCTTCTCCTAGCGACCCTGTGAACCAACTCCAGGTCCAGGCAGATTATGGTTCCCTCGCTAGAGAGCGCTCAGCAACGCCACGACCACCGAGCCATTCCCTTCCTGTTCTCCCTCGCGTCCAGACCATGTCCACCGTGAGCTTCACCAATTTCTCCTGCACCTGCGATCGGCTTGGGAGTCACGCCAACCATCGCGATGTTGCCACCTGTCCCCAGACCATGATCCGACTGTCGGAGCGCAGCTTGGCCGTCAAGAAACGCCAGAGCGCCGGCGCGGCCCAAACCCCAAAACCCTAGCCTCCAGAAGCTTCCTGGCTGCCCATACAAACAGAACCCCTGTCCTCTTCTCGCGCGAGCCCAAGAAATCCACCAGAACCGCAGATCGGCGCTGCCCTCGCCGGAGTTCATCTTCTTTCTCATCCGGTGAGTGCCCTTCTCTTTTCCTCGCCGAAGTGTTTTCTTGCGAACCGAGGACGGGAGCATGACAGCGTGAACAGTTGAACACGGTTCCATTTTGCAGTAAAGGAACCGGGCCGCGTCATCTCGCCACCGCCGTTCACCACTTCACCCTGCTCTGCTTCTTTCCGATAAGCCGTAGCACCGTGGGTGTTTTCTAGACATGTTCCATACATTTCTGTTGAACGTGAATCACCGGAACACGCCGGCGGCGAGAGCCGATCTTTTCAGTTCGGCTCTCCCGTCGCCAGGCCAAACCGAGGCGCTATTCTCTAATTCGCTGCCTTGGTGAGTTCCTGGCACCTTTAATCTGGTGAAAATCGTCGCTGATTTTTCTTTGCACATCATCTTTCTCTCTTCCCTCCGGTGACTCGAGCGGGAAGTAGGAGCTCCGATCTCCATAGAGAAAACCTCAAATCCCGATCCGAACAGTTGATCTAGTTTATTTTGCCGTTTCGATGTTTCCTGAGAAGTTTCATGCTCAGAACCTTGGTATCTTGGCTGGGCGAAAGGCGTGTTTTCTTGGCTGTGAACTTCATCATCTACGGTTCTACCTCCAGTCACGCCTCCCTGTTCTGTTTCTCTTTTTCTGTTTTGCTGGGCCCATCTGCCAGGCCAGAGCCGCACCAACGCCGGCGCAAGCACATGTGCGCCCTTAGCGCTTACGCGCGCCTGGCCAGGCCACTGAGCCGCTGGTCCCGCCTGTCGGCGCCAGTTCCCACGCGTACAACGCGTAACACGCGTCTGCGCACGGCCCAATCCGGTCACTAATGCCTGGGCCCATCTGGCAGCAGTGCAGCGCGCACCCGCGCAAACGCACTCTATGCCGCTGCCATTCAGTCCCATATGTCAGCCTCCTTTGTTTTTCCGCTTGGCACACGCGCTCACTCGTGTAGGCGCGTCCGAGTCGCTCCGCGGGGGCCGCTGGCCATTCACTGTGAGCAGTCGTGTCGCCGCCAGCTCTGGCTCTCTTGTAAGCGCCATCCTCTGTGCATGCATCGTTTGGGCAATGGGCCTGGGTCCAGCAGTCCGGCTGGGCTGGCTGTTCGGTCCAGTTGGGCATACACAATGCCAATGCATTTTCTTTTCCGTAAACCGTGTTACTTCAACCATGCGCATAGTAATCTGCAATGTTTTCTGTTTCTTTGTCCAACAAGCCGAATCATTCAATTTATTTCTGGTTTCATTACTCTGGTTTACATGAATAGTATTTGATATCTTTTTTCAATGGATATTTTCTCTGTTTGGGCCAAAAGTAAACAGCACCTATTTTGGTTCTGGCAGACCGAAACCAGAGAGCCCAGCGCTGATCCGTTAGAATCTCTGCTCTGATTTGGGCTGACCCGAATGAACAGTACCGTGCGGCACTGTTCGTCTTTCGCAGAAAATCAGAAATGCTTCAAATAAATATAAAAAATTCATCCGAACTCTGATCGGCTCCGTTTCAGTTTCTTTTTTTTTTGTAAAATTCCAAAGTTTATTTTGGCACTGTTAGAATAAATTTTAGGACTTTTATTGAATGTTTTTATTTATTACATATGCATTCGTCGCGTAGCCGCCGATACCGAAGAAACTCAATACTACTCTGTCAAAGACATGGATTATATTTCCAATCAAGGCAAGTCTCTTTGGACCATGCTTGAACCCATGCTTGTTAAAATTTATTTGTTTACAAATGCATGATTAGGATGAGCACATACACGTACACTATATATAACTGTTGCTTGTACAATTAAGTTCCTAAAACCTAAAAACTTAATTCATTTAGCCTCCATGAAATTGATCATCCTGTTATTTCCTTCTCAATTTAAGTTTAGTTGTATAATTGTTCTGTTTTATTATTTTACTTGTTTTATAATAATCCTTTGGTTGTGTGCACATCACATTTACATATATAAATATACAATATGAATGATGATGGGATATAAATGGGTGTTGATAAATGTTTTTGAAAAGCAAAGTGTTGAAGTGAAAAGTATTTGGGTTTGCAAAACTTGTCAAGGGTAGTTGTTGCTTTCTAGCATGATTTCACTTAATGTATAAGGACCGATTCCTTGGAGAATAACATCTCGCACACTATTGTGCAACCTTATGGGTATATGGCTGTGTCCCTAAACAAGTACTTAGAAGGCTTACGATGACTCGACTGCCGATGAATGTGAAATTGTCAGGGTGGATCGTGGTTGTTGCAAAGTCCTGAAAAAGGCAAGGTGATTATGTGGTTGTGACAAAGGAGTGAGGGGTTTGGAACACCTGCGGGATTTTAGGGGAAAAGGGGGCTCGGCTACTGATCCTTGATCGAGGACCCGTTTAGGTGACAGTGTGTTATCCTAAGTTGGATTTGAAAAAGCCTTGTCACGAATCTCCTATACCGACGGGTAGTAGGAGTAAGCTTGTGTCGTAAGGGTAAAGTGTACACCTTTAGCTAAAGTATAATCTATTTGAACAGCCGTACCCACGATCATAGGCGCGTGAATTGGTGGTTGCCCATATGTAGTCTTTGACTTGATTTTATGGATCTAAAACTATTGTGGGTTGGGACACGTTACCAGAGTATGCCCTCGGGGTGTATGACCAGTCTTTGTGGTCGGCAATAAGCCTATGTGGTTCAGGGAGTCGAAAGGCTCCATAGAGAGATGTGTGAGGTCAAACCCTAGGTTGAGAGATAAAATATGGATTGGGATACACTTGATAAAGATAATGGGGAAAGCTACTTGAGGGGTACACTTGTCCCGAAGTTAAAAATGATGGAGAGAACGTGATGTGGTGAGATGGTAGATATGGTTGGGGAATTGTTGCAAAGTAATTCTGGCATGGTGGAACTACGAGTTCTACATCGACATGACGAATCATCAAATTATTTGTGGGAAGGATAGAGGTTGGGGCCTCTATCCGGAGTAATTGCACTTAGTCATTTTAAAACTGCATTTTGTTAATTAACCTCAGCCGTCCTTTGGACCAATCATCTATATTTTGTTCTCAAGGCTTGCTGAGTACTTTTTGTACTCAACCTTGCTATTTTTACCATCCAAAGTTAGGGAAGTTGCCTGAGAATGAGGAAAGCTTCGTAGAAGATGGAGAAGGCGAGGGAGCCGATGGAGAAGAAGTTGAAGAGTAGGGTTTTAATCCTAGTCTCCAAGATGGAGTTTAGATAACAGTTTATGATTTGAGTGATGTGTTGCTTTTGCTGAGCTTTTGTAATGTCTGTCCGCTACGAGGTATGCCTCAATAGCAGCCTTTATAATAGTTAAATGTTGTAATAAGCAGTTCTGTGATGTATTGCTGCAATGGAATGTTTATCGTCTTTGATATTTCGTTCATCTTCGATACGTGACAGCCTTCCTCGGTTCGGCAAAATCCGTCCGAGGTGGGTCGTTACAATTTCTCTTAGGCAACATTGTTAGTTTATTTACTCACTTAGTTAGAATACATAGTTTACATTCTAATCTTATTGTATGCAGTACATGTAGCAATTATTGTAGTATATTTATTTTTGTTGTGTATTTACATGTCTGATAGTTGTTTAATCTTATGTAGTACAATTTAATTATATGTTTTCATTGTATTGTACTACTTTGTTGTTTAGTAGTTCTATTTAAATTTTGTATGTATCATATTTGTTTGCAATGTGTAGCGTAATGTTACTTTGTTGTTTTATTTATGTACCATAGTATTATTTGTGTAGTATGTTTTTAGTGTATACTACTCTGCTATTTAGTTGTTCTATAGTATTATATACTATAGCATTGTGTAATATAGCAGTACATAGTATAGTAATGTAAGTCAAAAATTAAATCAATCGAATGTTAGTAACATGTTAGGGTAGAAATCATCCATCGCCTTTCGAAAAATTCAACTTGAATGGACTTTATGTTCTACGTTTATTGATAGACATGTTGGTTTGTTGATAGACATGTTGGATAGAATTTCATTTAAGATTTACTATGGAGATGGTGAAGTTGTCAATAATCCTGATAGTGTAGACCGTAGTAGTTTTTGGTTCGTGGATAAGACTTTAGTCAGGTAACTTGGAGAACAATCGAATGTGTGCTGCGTTTGTTCTATCACATATTTCGTTTGGACCATGACAAAGTAGAGTTATAGTTGTACTGTTGGTGTAGTCATTTGGTTGGAGGGTTGTCATGGGTTGAACCTATGACGGGATAAACACCACCGAGAGGATAGCCAGGCAATGACGGTTGCTAGGGATGAGAGGTAGACTTAGGTTAGGGAGAAGAACACTGGGATGAGGAATAGAGAACTAGATGAAAGATTAGACTAATTCTGTTTTTCTTTTTTTTTTCCTGATCAATACCACCCTATTTATTGAGCTTACAAGACTTTATTTGTTGAACTAACTATAATCTAATCTGTTATTTTAAAAGAATTATGAATCTGTAAGAGATATAATTAATCTTTAATCCCTAATTACTACTACAATACCCGCATGTATTGTTCATGCTACAGTATCAGTGTGGGTACTGTTCATGTGTGCTAGGCTAGGCCTGGTAGCCCTAGCCCACTACCCATGACACTACATTTCTCCTTTTGAGCAGTTCGTCCTCGAGATGCAAGGCAGCTTTAATCCTAACTCGATGCCTAATATAAATAAGACTCAATTCTTTTACATTTTGGCTTAATACATTATTGTGAATTAAAAATAAATATAAGATTATTATGGGTCACCAAGCCCTCCTTCTAGCTTGAGGTGGATCTTCTTCTTGGTATCATAGACATCAAACACTTGATTGAGTACGTCCATGGTAGCTAGGTAGAGTAGATGGCACATTGTAACATGCAGAATAACTTACATAATTTTAAGAGTAGCACCAGAAGCCAAAGTGAGTGGCTTTGATACCAAGTTGTCATGGGTTGAACCCATGACAGCAAAGGATAGCCGGGCGACGATAGTTACTAGGGATAAGAGGTAGACTTAGGTCGAGGAGAAGAACATTGGGATGAGAGATTAGATTAATTCTTTATTTCTTTTATTTCTGATCAATACCTCTCTATTTATAGAGTTTATAAGACTTATCTGTTTAACTAACTCTAATCTAATATGCTATTCTAAAGGAATTATTAATCCATCTTTAATCCATAATTATTGCTACAGTACCCATGTAGGTACCATTCACGTGGATACCTGAGGGTGCAAAGATTTTTCACCAAGTGTTCTTCGTATTCGGTGCATGCATTCGGATGTTCTAATATTGTTGTCTCATCTTGTGTATGGATGGCAAATTTTCTGACAAGTAAATAGAGAGGATAGATCTTGATGGCTATCGATGTTGATAGGAACAACTAGGTGCTACCTATAGCATTAGCTTTTGTGGAAAGTGAGAACAACTAAAGTTGGTTGTGATTCTTATGCAATGTGAACCTGGCGATTGTGCTCAATCGACCAAATGTATGTGTGTTACAAGACCCAAATGAGCTATATCCCTAGAAGGATTTACAGTCTCGATGGTGTATGAGACATTTGGGTGCTAATTTCTTTTGTCATTTCGAAAAGAACACCGAGCTAACCAACCAATTCAAGAGACTTTGTAGCCAAAATTAGGAGAATAAATTCAAGGAGTTTTGTTGGAATCTTGATCAACTCCCAAGTGCATATAAGAAGGAGAAAGCCTCTAAGCAGCAAATGGAAGGTAAGGCCGAACCAGAGCCACAGTGTAAGCTTCCTACTAACAATCCTCAGACGACACATAAGAGAAAGAGGGTGAAGATTCAGTGCTTCTTCGACTCGATCAAGAATGAGCTAAAGAAACATTGGTGTCTACTTCATGACACACATGGAGCAAGGTATGGCATCATGACGACCAACCTTGCCGAGGTGTACAATTGGGTGATGAGAGGAATGAGGTATCTACCCTTGGTTGGTATCATCGAAGGCATTCTTCATGGTACCACATGATACTTTGTGGATAGGCATAGTGATGCCTTAGTTGTCCATAGAGTTGAGCGATTTCTATACTATAGGAAGATTATAGAGTATTTGGAGGAGAAAAGTAAGAAAGCTGCTAAGTATCGAGCAATCAAGACCAATTCTCGAGAGCTTCAGTTCGAGGTTATATATATAGGGACAAGGGTAGAAGAGGGACAAACAAAGAGACTATTGTTTAGGAGTGTACTACAGATGACATTTGTGTATGTACTTGTAATAAACCTAGGTTATACCATAAACCATGTAGTCACATTATGGTTGCATGTGGAAGCTTTGACATGTCTACCATAGTTTACTTGTTTGAATACTTTACAAAGGAAAAAGTTTTTCATATATAGAGTGGAGAACTCTATGGATACGAGATTGTAAGTTCTTTCTACTACTCCATCTAGTCAGCCAAGATGGACAACGGATTTGCTTTGGGTTAATTACAAGGTGGGTCTATGGAAAATAAGAAGTATTAGAAACGACATGGATGAATCTAAAGCTAGAAGACATTCCAAGAAATGTTTGTTATATAAGCTGACAGGACACACATATAAGGAGTGTAGGCATGATGAGCACAATTACTGACAAAAGGTCAAGAGAGGGCATGTCGACCTACCAACGGTCGACATGCCCTCTGTCGAACGTTCGTTGGTCGACATGGGGCTAGATTTGTCATTTTTTTAAAAGTTGAGCTCATTTTCAAAATTTCAAATAAAAAATTATTTTAAAAATCCTCCTCTAACCAAGAGAGGTGTCACTAAAATTCTCCCTATCCTTGTCTAGAAATTCCCCGACTCCCCTAGCCACTGCCCAAAACCCTAGATCGATTCGCCTCCAAAGTCAATCTGATCCGGTTCACATTGTTTGCACCACCACCATGCTTCTTTGGAATTTCACATCATCATGGTAGCGGAGAGTGTCATCGTCATCTTCCTCGACACTGTCTTCAACTGGGCGGTAGTGATTTGGATTATCCCCGCCGTCTTCTTTGACATGACATGGCCTTGAATCAGGTGGCAATGATCCTGATCGTCCCCGCCATCTTCATCAATGCCTAATTGAACTGGACCCGTCATCTTTGTTGATGCTGCCTTTAATCAGCTCAGGTAACCACTCCCCTCGCCTATCTCATTGTCCATATATTTCGTCCCTATTTGTGCTTCCTGCGTTCGGGGTTTTTAGGTTGGATTCACCGTTCATGAATCATGAGGTACAGAGGTTTTCGCCAATGTTTTGCTTCGATTAGATCCCCTAGTTTTGTGATTTACCATGAGAGATTAGGGTTGGATGGGGATTCATCGAAACTTAGGAAGTGCGTTTAGAGTTTCAGTTGGAATCTCATTTGATTAAATCATACCCTACAATTTACTATTTACATGGAGGGATTTCGGTTTGGGTTTGGATCTAGATTTAATGGGATCACATGAACTGTTATTACGTGAGGGATTTATCTTGAGAAAACTAAAATTTTGCCACTCTAGTGTTGGGGAACGGCGAGACTATGCTAGCTGAAAATAAAACTTTTTCTACTGCGCACACCAAAAAGCCTTGCTAGAGATGGACCATAGATTGTTACCTCAGGCATGTAGTGCAGCGAAAGGAGAGTTGGAGTAGTGAGCCGATCCAACTCGAGCGTGTCGATGTGGTCGGGAGCCGATCAGCGTCCTCGAGAAACCGATCAACGTCCTCGGGAACTCCCAAGGACTACTTCGAGGACTCTTCCTTCAAGCTGATGATGGTCCTCGAGTAGTAGCCGATGACGTTGTTGATCCAATCAGCGACGTTGATGCCTATGCCTATCGACGACACCGATGCCGATGCTGATGCGAAGTAGAATAGCAACGCCTCTACTGGTATCCACACATCCAGGGTGGAAACGTCGGCCGATGGTGTACTAGCACCCGGGTGGTCGGTGGACGGTAGGGCTCGGGAGAGGTGAAGACTAGGGTTTGCTCTCGGTAGCTAATAACTTAGCACAAGAAATTCATCAACATGTGATTAGCAAAAAGCTCTGCTTCCCTACGCCTTGCACCCTCATATATATAGACGTCCTAGCTTAGGCCCTACCAGGACTTTACTCGGATCCCTATCCGATCTATTCGGATCTCCATCCAAAACCGTTTAGATCTCTATCCAAATTTAGCCCAATTCAAATCCTATTTGAATCCAATATTCTTAGGTTCACGCATAGCTTGGTTAATATATGGAAACTCCTTTCTATACTCCATTAATAGCAGGCTCTAATAAAGCATATTAACCCAAGTATACGTAAAGATCATATCGGCTGAACCTTGTAATGTTCCATATGTACATGTCTCTTTGCCTCACGATATCGATCACGCACAAGGTGAGATTTGTGCTATCCTATCAATAGCTCGAGCCTCTCTCGATCTCTGTATTGGATTATAACCTGTGATTAACTCTTTAATCATGTTAGCATGGCCATGCACTTTCATAATCTATTACATCAAAGGGCCTAGAGATATCTCTCCTGTTAAGGAGGGGCAAATTCTATCTTGATCACTTATATCCCACTACATGTTTCATGACAGACCCGATGACTACTTTTATAACTACACAGTTATGGAATAGCGTTTGATAGTCCCAAAGTACGCCACTACGCATGTTGGGAACCATGGAGATCTTAGGTCTAAGGACTTTATATAAACACTACTGAGACCAACTGATGACACGTGCAATCTTAACAGTGTCTCATAGTGGGTCTATTTAACATATGTTCTTCAACATATGTCCATATTATTGAGTTAGTATCTTCATACTCATAATCTATGAGACATGATCATCAATCAATATTCATACTGATCTTAGTCATATCTATTCCACATATAACCTATATCCGATTAGGAATCATTTAGAAATAGACACATTATGAGTCTCATTAACAAGTCACATATTCGTTGATTCATAATGACAATCTATTTCAAGGAACAATAACTTTATTTCATAAATATAGTATGCCACGTATAACATCTCCATGTTGCCTTTAGGACATAATGCTAACAATCTCTCACTTACACTAGAGTCAACTATGTAGATATCTAATACCCATAGATCTAGTATGTGCCTCATGGTTGGGCTATGGGATAGGCTTTGTCAACGGATCTGCAACATTCAGATCAGTTTGCACTTTGCATATCTTTTCATCTCCCCTATCCACTATCTCGTGGATCATATGATATCGTCGAAGTATGTGTTTAGACTTCTGGTGTGACCTAGGCTCCTTGGCTTGTGCGATAGCCTCGCTATTATCACAATAGAGGTCTATCAGACTAGATGCACTAGATATTACACCAAGCTCAGAAAAAAATTTCTTGATCCAAACAAGCTCCTTGACAGCTTCCGAAGCTGCTATATACTCAGCTTCTGTTGTAGAGTCAACTATAATATCTTGCTTAGAACTCTTCTAGCTCACCGCTCCACCATTGAGGCAGAAAATAAATCTATATTGCGATCTGTAGTCATCCTTGTCGGTTTAGAAGCTTGCATCGGTGTAACCACTTACAACGAGCTCTTCCTCACCTCCATAAACTAGGAACATATCTTTAGTTCTTCTCAAGTACTTCAAGATATTTTTTATGACTATCTGCTCGTGATGCTCAAAGCATACGAGACATCTAGATGTGTACATAGCATGACATACATAATGGATCCAATTGCTGAGGCATACGGAATCCCATTCATCTTATCTCACTCACCAGGTGTACTCGGACACTGAGTCTTGCTGAGATTTATGCCATGTAACATCGGTAGGAAACCCTTCTTAGAATTCTACATGTTAAACCTCTTCAACACCTTGTTAATATATGTATCCTGGCTTAATCCAATTAGCCTCCTTGATCTATCTCTATAGATCTTGATACCTAGGATATATGCTGCTTCTCCTAAGTCCTTCATAGAGAAACTATTTTTCAATGAAGACTTAACAGACTCCAGCATAGGTATATCATTTTCGATCAATAATATGTCATCCACATATAAGATTAAAAATACAAGTACGCTTCCACTAGCCTTCTTATAAACACAAGGCTATTCTTTATTTTTTATGAAATCAAACCCTTTGATTACATCATCAAAATAAATATTTCAACTCTGAGATGCCTGCTTCAATCCATAAATGGATTTCTACAGTTTGCATACCTTTCTAGCCGATTGTGGATCGACAAAATCAGTCGGTTGTGTCACGTACACATCCTCACTCAGATTTCCATTAAGGAAAGCTATTTTAACATCCATCTGTCATATTTTATAATCAAATATGAAGCAATTGCAAGAATGATCTGAATAGACTTTAGCATTGCGACGGTGAGAAGGTTTTATCATAATCAATACTTTAAATCTGCTTGAAACCTTTAGCCACCAACCGTGCTTTATAGATATGAACATTTCCATCCATGTTTATTTTCTTCTTGAAAACCCATTTACACTCAATGGTTTTTACACCATTGGGTGGATCAACCAAATTTCAAACTTGATTGGTATACATGGATTCAAGCTCGGATCTCATGACTCCAAGCCATTTCTTAGAGTCTGGTCCCACCATCGCTTTTTCATAGGTCTTGGGCTCATTGTTATCCAACAACAATATATCTCGTTCTTGAGTGGTCATGAACATGAACCTCTCAGGTGCATGCCGTACCCTCTCTGACCTACGTGGTGCAACAGGTTCTTTAACACTTTGATTATCCTGTTGTGGTTGTGTGGGAGTCGAAACATTTTCTGGTGTTTCTTGAACTTCTTCGAGATGTACTGAGCTCCCACTAATCCTTCTCGAGAGAAACTCTTTCTCCAAGAATACACTATGTTGGGCGACAAGCACTTTGCCGAGTTCCTTGTTGTAGAAAGAATATCCTTTGGTTTCTCGATGATACCTGATAAAGAAACACTTGTCAGATTTTGGAGTAAGTTTATCGGACTGTAAATGCTTTACATAAGCTTCACAACCCCAAATTTTAAGAAAAGATAGATTATGATGATGTCCTGTCCATATCTCATATGGAGTCTTTTCAACTGACTTTGATGGAACTCTATTTAGTGTGAAAGCGGCTGTTTCAAGAGTATATCCCCAGAAGGATAATGGAAAATCACTTTGGCTCATCATTAATCGGAGCATATCTAATAAGGTATGATTTCTTCGCTCAAAAACACCGTTCCACTGAGGTGTTCTAGGTGGAGTCAATTGTAAAACAATTTCGCAATCTTTTAGATGATTATCAAACTCAAGGCTCAAGTATTCTCCTCCATGATCTGATCACACAAACTTGATTATCTTTTCTAAATGATTCTGTATTTTATTCTGGAATTCTTTGAACTTTTTAAAGGACTTCGACTTATGCCTCATTAGATAGATATATCTATATCTACTAAAGTCATCGGTAAAAGTTATGAAGTACTAAAAACCACCTTTGGCTATTGAGCTCATTAGTCCACACGCATCAGTATGTATGAGTGCCAACAAGTCACTTGCCCTCTCACTCTAACCTGTGAATGGTGTCTTTGTCATCTTGTCAAGTAAACAAGATTCACATGTCTCAAATGATTCAAAATCAAAAGAGTCGATAAGACAATCTTTATGGAACTTCTCCATACGTCTCTCATTTATATGACCTAGGCGACAATGCTAAATAAATGTAAGATTCAAATCATTAAGATGTTGCCTTTTCGTATTAATGTTATAGACATGAGATTCTTCCAGATTCAAAACGTATAATCCATTCTCTAATGGAATATGACAATAGAATATATCTCTAAGATAAACTAAACAACCATTGTTCATTGATCTAAAGTCATAACCTTCTGTTTGCAAGCATGAAGCAGAAATTACGTTTTTACATAGAGTTGGAACACAATAACAATTATTTTATTCCAAAACTAATCCTGAAGGTAGAGATAATGGTATGGTGTCGACAGTAACCACAACAACTCTTGCTCCATTGCTCACGCGAAGATCCACTTCGCCTCTCATCAAACTTTTACTTCTTCTCAGAACCTGCAATGACTTACAGATGTGAGCAACTGATCCGGTATCAAATACCCAAGAATCAGAAGGTGAAGTAGCAAGATTGATCTCTATAACATTTATACCTGAAGCGAAAGTTGTACTTCCCTTCTTCTTGAGATCCTCCAAGTACTTCTTGCAGTTCTTCTTCCAATGGCCCGGCTCTTTACAGTAAAAGCATACTGTATCTTAAGCCGCCATCGCCGCGTACAACATCTTCATGTTACCTTTAGGGTATAATGCTAACATCCAGTACATTGGTTTTGATAAAATACCACCCTATACGTTACAAATGCTAAAATACCACCCAATACATTAGTAATTCTATACGATACCCTTTTAGGATTTCTTTTTCTGTTTCTATTTTCTAATCCAAAAATTCATTTAAAATACTAGATTTCCCCTTTTACTCTTTAGTTCAATCTGGCTACACTCCTTTGTCTCCCCACATAGGCTTGAGCTCCATTCTCTCTAACTCCTCCATTCTCCTCATGCCGCTCGAGCTACCTCTGCCTTCATCCAACTGCCACCCTCCTACCATCGTTGCTTGTTTCCTGCTGGCCGCCGTCTCGCCGCCTCCACCTTGCCACCATCACCGCCTGCTTCCCGTTGCCACCGTCGTCCTGCTACCGCTGCTCTCTCACCATCCTCCTCCCATCACCGCCTCCTCCTATCACCACCGCAGCCCCACCACTGCCCTCCTATCGCCACCGCCCTCTTGCAGTCAGCAAACAACACCATGAAATCAAGTTTGAACGATGCATCTGTAGGGTAAAATCTTATGCTATTGTTAGCACTTTGTGTTTGCATTGAGTTAGATGGAGCTTAACTCGATTTTTTCAATTCCTTTAGATTGGATTCAGAACAACCGTCTAGAGTAGATCTTAAATTGGTTGATTATACTTCAAGTTCAGATTCAGTGGTTTCAGTGATAGATGCAGAACATCTAGATAGTGGTACAAGTTCACCTTTACTTCTTGAGTACAGGGTACACTTTAGAACCAGTTCAAGCTATTGATTGGGATAACTTTGAGACAGAGGAAGCACATAATGTTGAGGGAAGAATTTAGGTCATGAGTGATGACTAATTGTTTGCTCTTTTAGGTTTGAGGGATGAACATAAAAGTGCAAAGAAGTCTGCTCAAGTTGATGAGGTGTATAGTGGTATTGAAACATGTGGTCTTGTAGTCATTGAGGGTACTAAAGGTGCAACCCTACTTATCGATGATGCTATACAAGGTGAACTTGTGATTTGCTATGATAGGAATAACCTTTGCATGGATGTTGGCAGTAAATACCCTCAATGAAGGACTTCAGGTTGGCTGTGAGACAATTTGCAATTAATAAGGAGTTTGAGATTGACATAGTGAAATCTGACAGGAAGAGATATCAGGTAAAATGTGGAGTTGAGGGTTGTCCACAGAGTCTTGTTGAGCGTAGTCAGAGCAATAAAGTTATAATGGCACCTATCCGTTGTTGATCTAGCTGATAAGGGAGATGATAATGATTTATGGAATAAGAGAATAATTAGAGAAAGGCTTCATGAAGGATCCTACTCCTGTAATGCCCCAATTGAAGGCCAGGACTAGAGGATTAGGGCACTAGCTTAAAGGTTGTGACTTCTAGCTTACATACCACAGAGGTGTGGAACAACAACAAAGATTTTGTAAGACATGCTGTTGCAGCCACAGCGCAGACATGCACATGTGAGGAGTGGCAGCACACCGGATGATGAGGACATCACTCCTACGGATACACATGATAACCCTCAAGTATCTATGCAAGATCCTATCACCCGAGCTCGAGTATGACGATTAAATCTCCAGGTGAACTCGTTCCTAAGTACCTCTTTGTATAATTATGAGAATAAATTGCTACATAAGGATGATATTATTGTTAGGAACTATAGAAATGACGAAGAAGAACATGGAGACAAACAAAGAGTTGGAGAAGAACCAATAAGGACGTCCAAGCCGAGTTGGAAGTCCAATCCAACTCCAGCTCGAGTCTAACTCAGACTCCATGAGCAGCATGCATTAAAATCATCGTCTAGGCCACATACGGACTCCATTTTTGATGTTCCATGCATGGAAAGCTAACTTAGGCACCTTTCCAATGGTGCTGGTTTAACGTCAAAACTCCTTCTGGATCAACGGGAATCATCAAAATAAGTGGTGTCCAGAATCTGTCAGCATGCTGTTTTCTGCCTTATTGGGCCTTTCGGGCGTGTATCTAGTTGTGCCCATTAGGAGTGTATCTAGAACTACTATATAAGTTTTGTTTACAGCCATCTAGCGTTTTTGGGTTTATTTTACACGTTGCTATGATAGCCACCGTTCCGCTGGTTTTGTAAGTGAACCCCACTTCACAGATTCTAATAGAATTTTAGTTCGATTGTGTTTTCTACATTCTTACTTCATCGCAACCAAGCAGGTATAGGAGGTAATGCCAATCATAATCGAGGTAACGATGATTCTTCTACGAAAATTAAGTTTATCATCCCACCTTTTCATGATGAATATAATGCTGAGAAGTACCTAGATTGGGAGATGGTTGTAGAGTAGAAATTTAACTTACATCTAGTTCTTGAACAACATAGAGTTAAATAAGCAATTAGTGAGTTTAAAGATTGTGCTATAATCTGGTGGAATGAGCTAGGTGAACTTAAATTGCAACCTGATACATGGGATAGATTAAAAGAGCTATGCGTAGTAGGTTTGTCCCTCTTTCTTATCAACGTGAATTGCGTAAGAAACTATAACGCTTGGTTCAAGGTAACATGTCTGTGAGGGAGTATTATGCAGAGCTTTAAAAGAGCATGACCCGTTGTGGTGTTGTGGAGGACATAGAGGATATGATTTGTCGCTTCTATGGTGGATTGAGGCGTGAGATTCAAGATATCATTTATTATAAAGAATTTAATACTCTTAACCGTTTGTTCCAGCTTGCTATGCGTGCAGAGAAAGAATTGCAGGAACGTCAACATAGGGCAGGAAACTCATATTCACCAAGAGTGATGAGCGCACCGGCACCGACTAAGCATTCCTCTTTTCAAGCATTCATCATGCACTTGCACATGCACCTGCATTAACACCAGCGAGCACACGGCCTTCCACCTCCACACGAGCTGATTAGTCAGGTAAAAAGTCATTACAAGTACCCGTTGAGATTATCTCATCAGCTGCAATCATGGATCGTCCTTTGGAATTTGATAATGATGCACTTCACCATAATAGGAGTAATAACTACACTCTTGTATATGAGGACGTAAAAATTACTTTGTTACCTTTAACTTCTGGTGAAATTGTTAAAGATGATATCGAGACAACTGCTAATGAGAACAAACAACTTGACATTAGATCTAAAAATCAGCAAGAAATCAAATTAAAAGATTCTGCTATCCTTGCATATAAAACTGATCATGCTAAAATAAATAATCAAGATGTGTGCTATGCTGTGATTTGCGAGACTGTTTCTTTTTCTCTTACTAATATAGTTTATACTTTGCCTCCTGCTGTCACTAAGTGTTTATCTCACGTTGAGCTACATGACTATAAACTTGACTTGCTTCTTGAGTTTTTATCTTCCGTTGAGTAACATGGCTATAAACTTGACTTGCCTCCCGAGTTTTGGGCTAATCCCCCATTCAACATTCCAGAATTGAAACCATCCATGGAAGCAGAAGATGAGTTTGAGTCAAGGATGACTCTATTTCAAGAGGGGGAGGATGATGAGGACATCACTCCTACGAATACACACGATACCCCTTAAGTATCTATGCAAGATCCTATCACCCGAGCTCGAGTACGACGATTAAATCTCCAGGTGAACTCGTTCCTAAGTACCTCTTTATATAATTATGAGAATAAATTACTACCTAAGGATGATATTATTGTTAGGAACCATAGAGATGATGAAGAAACACATGGAGACAAGCAAAGAGTTAGAGAAGAACCAATAAGGATGTCCAAGCTTTGGAAGTCTAATCCAACTCTAGCTCGAGTCTAACTCGGACTTTAGGAGTAGCGTGCACTAAAATTATCGCCCAGGCCATATACGGACTCCATTTTTGATGTTCTACCTATGCACGGAAAGCTAATTTCGGCACCTTTTCAATGGCACTAGTTTCACATCAAAACCCCTTCTGGATCAATAGGAATCGTTAAAACAAGTGGTATCCAGAATCTGTCAGCATGCTGTTTTCTGTTTTATTGGGCCTTTCGGCCGTGTATCTAATTGAGCCCATTAGCGGTGCATCCAGAATTACTATATAAACTTTGTTTACAGCCATCTAGGGTTTTTTGGTTTGTTTTACACGTCGCTATGATAGCCTCCGCTCCACTGGTTTTGTAAGTGAACCCCATTTCGCATATTCTAATAGAATGTCAGTTCGATTGCATTTTCTGTGTTCTTGTTTGTGTTCTTCGATTCTCAAGCAAAGATTAGCCTTCGTGGTGAGGTTAATCAGGCTATGCTTGGTTGATAGCCAGAGGAGAAGTGGTGCTGCTATTGTAGGGGTTTGATCTTACGGATTAGAAACCGGATCATGTGTGTCACGTCTCCACCAAATCGTTGTTTATCATCTACCTGACGGAAGATTGGGTACCCCGCCCTCCATCACCGGGCAACCTTGTGGGGATGTATTGGCCTTTTTGACAACTCAGAAGAATGTGGACTTCGAAGAATATGTTGATGAGTGTTACTCCATAATAAAATTTATTGCTGCATATAAGAAAGAGATACCAGCACTTCCACATAAGTCACAATGGCCAAAGGTGGAATTGCCTTTTGACTTGGGTGCACCACTAGGCAAGAGGAGTGTGGGGGGAGACAGAGGAAATTACGGATTAGAGGATGCCTTGAGACTGGTGTCAAGAATAGTGTGAAAGGGGATAATAAGAAAAAGAAAATGGCCACAAGCAAGCTAGCTACAAGTGTGCACTAAATGGAACAAAGAAAAGGTAAATTTGTTATTTTGATAAAACCATCAATTGTTTTTCTTTAATTAAGCCTTTGTATATGCTACTTTGTACAAAAATGAAGCCTAGAAAGAACAACACAAAATACCCATTTAAACTCTCTACACCAACAAGAAAAACAAACATGAAAACAATGATGCATGAAAGTCCAGGAATAGTGACAAGGTAAGTGATTTTTTTTGTTTGTGAATGTATCTAATCTACCTTGTTGTATGTGCTTAACTTTTGTCGTTATGTGTCTAGATGCCTTGCAATGCTGCTAGGAGACAATACATGCATCACTGAAGGAGGCATTATGGGAGAAAAGACCTGTGGAGGAGGAGACACTTTAGGAGCCATCAATTCTTCTATCACTAAGAAGAAAAACAATGACCCCTAATAAAAAGAAAAAGACATGATCTGCTCCTTTGAGTTATAATAAAAATTAAGTGCTATGACTTATTATTACTGAGATGTGAACTCAGTTTAACAATGTGTGGTCTTATTTATGTTTGTTTCTGTCACTCAAGCAGATACTTATATTTTACTACCGAATTGCTGTGGACTATTTCAATTCAGAATTTTCTGTCAATTGCAGCCACAATTTCCTGTCACGAATGAGGCAATACATTGATTAATTAGAACAGTTGCTACAACATCCTGTTTTGTGGTCATGCAATTCCTGAAGCAACCGACTTATCCCTGGACCAACCAGAGCAGTGACAAATGACAATCAAATATTCTAATTCAACATAAACAGGTTTTTTGTGTAACATAAAGTTATCACAAGGGACGCTGATAACTGCCAGCATTTACAGACATTGCTGAAAATACTCAGTGGCAATACTAACAGATAAGCCTAAAATATACCCAAAATGCAACTTGCCATCTCTCGATACGCGTTAGTAGTGCCGGATTATATGCACCTGGAAATAAATTAATTGACGAAGGATTAGTCACATTGTTCAGATAAGAAACATGTTGAGTTACAAGTTCAAATTATTCAGATCAATACCTTGAAAGTCGTAGGTTTGATCAATTGAAAAACTGTCGCATCTCCATCCTGTAATCCGTGATCCAAAGCAAAAACAGCCGAGCTGCCACTTAGCCCATTCTTGTAGGCAAGGTAATTGACTAATTGGTATCAACTCCATCTTTTTCATCGACCAAAGTGACAATGCTATCATGTTTTGGCAGGTAAGTCTCACTGAAATGCATGGACAGGCCCTTTAGATCATACCATTCGACAAAAATTAGTAATCTCATGACATCAGTTGAGAAGTTGCTGTGTGCAAAATATAACACGGCAGTAGTCAATGTCAGAGCAGCACTCCTTTTTCTCCATCTCACACAGCAAAGAGACAGAGAAGCAATATTTTCAGATTGCATATAGTGCTGAACGAACAGAAAACAGAAAGCAATGGAAGAGTTTTGTTTTGGTGCTGCACACTAAGACTGCAGCCATTCTGATTCTTTCTTCCCTTTATTTCTAGTCTGTTACATGCAGAAACTAGCATCCACAACTGATAGTGCCATCCCACTATCTGGATTACTGTTTCAGTTATTAAACAAGACAGTAAAGAAATGTTTTAACTGCTGACTGAAGTATACTGCCCGTAAGCATCTTCAGACAACAAATGCAATGCAGAAACTTAAACATGCTTCTACCAACAAACAAACCATGCAAGAATGCACAAGATTACATATAATGTCCATCAATTCACCCCCTAATCTTGATGCGTTCAGATCTGGACCATGCCCAATTTTCTCCTTAGTTCCAGAAACCGAGTTCTGCCTGAGGGCTTTATTAAAATATCTGCAACATGCTCCTCTGTCCTGATATGCTCTACTTCAATCTTTTTCTGCTCAACACATTCTCTGATAAAATGATACCGAGTATCAATGTGTTTGCTTCTATCATGAAGTACCGGATTTTTGCAGAGGTTTATTGCAGATTTGTTGCCAACTTTCAGAGTAATGCAACAGGGATCTTCAAGCTTCAGTTCTCCCAACAATCTACTGAGCCATATTCCTTGACAAGCAGCTGTTGTAGCAGCAATGTATTCAGCCTCACAAGATGATAAAGTCGCCACCTTCTGTTTTTGTGATTGCTAAGTAATCAAGTTGTTCCCCATTCTGAACAAAACACTTATTGCACTCTTTCTATCATCAATGTCCCCAGCCATATCTGAGTCACTGAATCCAACCACTCGTGAGCCCTGAACTTGCTCTCTTCTTAATCTTATTCCAAAATTCAGAGTACCAGCAACATATCTTAGTATATGCTTGATTGCTGCCTAGTGTTCAATTGGTAGGATTTTCCATAAATCTACTTACATAACCCACTGAATAGGACAAGTCAGGTCTGGTATTCACTAAATATCTCAGGCTTCCAATTATACTTCTAAACTGAGTTGCATCAACACTTTGGCATGTGCTGTTCTTGCTCAGTTTAAGTCAATTTTCCATTGGAACCTATGTAGAGTTGCAGTCCTCCATTCCATCCTTCTCAAGTATTTTAGCTGCATATGCTGAATGTGACATTGTGATGTCTTCAGCTCCCTGCTTCACCTCCATACCAAGATAATAACTCAAAAGACCAAGATCACTCATTTTGAATAGCAATTTCATTTGATCCTTGAACTTGGTTATCTCACTTATCTCAGCTCCGGTGATAATGAGATCATCAACATATACACCAATCACTAACCTTGAATTACCCTTTCCTTGAGTATAAATAGCACTGTTAGTGGCACTTCTCATAAAATTAAGACTTGCAAGGCTGGAATCTAACTTTGCATTCCATGCTCGGGGGGCTTGCCTCAGTCCATACAGGGCCTTCCTGAGTTTCAATACCTTGTTACTATGATCTTCAACAACAAAGCCTAGCGGCTATACAAGATAAACATCCTCCTCCAACTCACAATTTAGAAAGGTTGGTTTAACATCCATGTGATGCACTTCCTAGCCCTCCTCAGCTGCCATTGCCACCAGCATTCTAACTGTTTCCATCCTGGCTACTGGCGCAAAAACTTCATCGAAGTCAATCCCATGTTGTTGAACGTATCCTTTTGCGACAAGTCTGGCTTTGTATTTTGAGATAACACCACTTGCATCATGTTTGATTTTAAATACCCACTTCAGTCCGATTGGCTTGGGTCCTGCTGATAAGTTAGTGAGTACCCAAGTGTCATTACCTTCTATTGAGTTCATCTCCTCAATAATTGCTGCCCTCCAACAGCTTTCTTTCTCAGCTTCTTTGAAACTTGTTGGTTCCTGTTCTGCCAAGAGACATTGATCACTGTAGTTGAAGTCAAGGATTGGCGTTGTCGTGGAGAGCGTATTTGCCATCGTATGGTAACACCATGGAGCTTCGTCAGTGTTGGCACTATCATTTCTTGGTGGAGTGCAGAACTCCACCCCTGGTGGAGGACTCGCTAAACCTGTAGCCAATCCTGTTGGTGACGTTGGTGTGCTTGACACCGGTGCCATGTTTCCACTCGATGCAGAACCAGCTTGCATCACACCATCGTCTTCGACTACAACAGTAGGAGATTCACCCCATGTACTAGAATTGCGTAGAACTCCACGTCGAAATCCTCCTCGCTGCTAGTCTAATCACTGGAAAAATCACTCCATGGCTAGGTTGCCATCTCGTCAAAAATGACATCACGTGATACACACACATGTCGTGCCACCGGATGAAACATCCGATATGCTTTTGATCCTTCCTCATAGCTGATGAACACCATCTTCGTGTTGTGATCATCTAGTTTTCTCAGATTGGGCTTCACCACCTTAACGTGACCAATACACCCGAACGTGCGTAGGTGTTTGACAGTAGGCTTTCTGTTGGGTTATGGGGAGGCTACGCTAGCGCTTAATTTCAAAAATTTATGCCGTTAGCCCGGGAACCATGCGTGTAATGAGATCACGGATCGTTACCTCAAGTCACGAGACGCGCTCGGGCAGCGGAAGTAGAGTCGATGAAGCGTGTTCTCGAGCTGCTCCTCCCGGCTCCGTTCGTTCGTCAGCGATCCGATGAAGGAGACGACGCGATCCAGTGATCCGGCAAACTCCACGGGAGGAAGACGAGCACCACTATTGGAGTAGTGTCTCTACGGTATTGTTGGTGAAGTTTTTGGTCACACGCGTGGCCTGAGAGATCTGTTTAGCTCTAGTGCAGATCCTAAATTTGTGGTTCGTGGCGTGCCAATCAGTTTGATCCTGCAACTGATAAGATAGACAAGAAATATGAGCAGTAACGCCTATCGGCTATCAAGCTGATGGTCTTAACGTACATCAAGACATTAAATGAAATGCAATAATGACACAGTAGAAATTATATGACATGACATATCATAAAGAACAGATCTACTGTGTAACCTATCAGAATAAAGTCATCGGCCTGAACCATCTGACCTGTAAAATCAACTAATATCGGAGCCGATATCGAGACATAAAAGCAGGACGCAATAATGCTAGGCCGATATGGACTGCCCGATTCCAACGCCGATGCCGATGAAACACAGAAAGATAACCTATCGGCTTATACTCCGATAGAATCTGGCTGTAGTATACCTGATCGGTGTTCGCATTATTCTTCACTATGGCCGTAAGATTGGACCGAACCAAGATAGTCGCAAAGCCATAATAAATTATAATACTAAACGAATCAGAACATATTTTATCCAGATGGACGATACGTAATATGAATCAAATACATAAACTAAGATATCGAACTCAACCGATGAAGCCTCAGATTAACACATTTGATCTAAACCA
>KE371618.1:651072-669745 GCA_000418225.1 Zizania latifolia | reverse complement strand
GCCAGCGTGCCGCCCTCGGCTGGCGCCCGTGCCGCACCAGGCCAACGCTTGCCCTTCGCGCTTGTCGCCTCCTGCCTAACCATGCTTCTGTTGATTTGATCTGTTGAAGATATGGTCTACTAATTATTTATTACAGTACGCTAACGATTAATAGATATAATATTAATTTTTTTGTTAAATTTTATATTTTTTCCTTACTTTTTGTTATATTTTGATATGTGTATTGTCATGAATAATTTTAGTATGTAGTTTGAGTCTAAACCGTACGTAGTTTGAGCCTCAGATTTAGAGGAATCCCGGCTCCGTCACTGACTATAACCGTGAAAATATTATATTTATAGTGATGTTCAACTTTGATTAACACAAACTATCAACTAAAACTAAAACTAAAACATGGAATTAACACATATAAAAAATTTACTGTTGAGCTTGGGGGGAGGGGGGCTTGGCCCGTGCTAGCCCCCGTTGGCTCCGCCACGGCTTCCACGAACACCAGCTGTTCGTGTCGTTATTATAGGAGCTCGATCCTCTACGTTAATATGTAGTCTTTTGGTGAGAAATTTAAAACTCACCTACACCAAGTTTATTTTTAAGACTCTCTTGCTGACATAGCTACTAACGCGGAAACCGATGTTTTGCTGCCGCTGCATGCTGGAATGTGCGATCCGTTTTGGGTGGCTCGCTCATCTCTCGTTCCCGTGTCGAGAGATCATATCGCTGCCGTGACGGTGCATGCGCGCGGGAGGCAGCTGGTTGTGGGTGAGCTGGCTAGCCCGGTTCCCGGTAGCAAAGGAGGCAGGGACAAGCGCACCGTTTTCTAAAATTTTAGGTTAACTGTATTGCTATAAACTTATTAACTAATAATTATAATTTTTAATGGAGTATTAAGGTCACCAAACAGATCCATCTATTATCATCAACATTAAAGAATAAAATAGTACTTAAATAACTGGTAAAACATTGTTACAACACAGCTAATACCCTTTGACTCTGACTCTGACTCTGACCATGCATGAGTTCTCTCCTGATGCTGAGCGATGTTGTTCTCATTTCCTCATCATTCTGCTGCTTACCGCTGCTAGCTAATGCAGGCTGTTGTACCAGGAATCCAGGATGCTAGGTAGATAGTCCAATTTCCAATCTCCACCCAGCACATGAAAAGAAGAGAATGGACAAACAAAGGTTCAAGGGCAACAACGAGTGAGAACACAGTGCAAGGCAAGAGTATCTTCAATGGCTCCTAACTAATGGTGCCGGCCGGGTGGGAGGATTCTCTTGCACATGATGATAGAAAGCGGGGCTGCTTTTGCATAGATTGACCGATTTAGTTTTTTAGATTAATAATATTATCATAAATTTATCAATCAACTATCATGGCTTTTAGAAAAATATTAAGATCACCGAGTAGACTAGACTCTTATCATCAATATTAAATTAAAAAATGATACTTAATTAACCGGTAAAGTATTACTGTTATGTCACAACATGACTTGAGGGCTGGATCTACCCTGCATACAGACATGCTTAAGCTCCTGTAAGCAGAGCCTGATAAAGCCGAATTCACTAAGCATACACCAAACCGGTTGGTGAACGTTGACATATGTGCAAAACCCTTTCTGTGTTTCAGATTCGCTGGTTTTTAACTGGGCAACTGTTCTGTCACGGGGGGCACGGGCATCTGAACAACCTGCAGATATCCTCGTCGCAGTAGTACTCCTATGTTTGTTTGTTTCGAGAGCTTTCAGTTTATGAAAAGTAGTTATAAAAATTTAGATAGTAAAATACTATAAAAACTAATATTTTTCAGCTTATGGATTTTGTAGTTTATTTTTAGATTTTTGGCTATTAAGTTTTACAATTTAAATCTAAAATTTGCACTATTTGTGAAAATTTTAGATTCTGAAATTAGTTGCACCATAAATTTCTTAAACAGGCTCCTACTCTCTCTCTCTCTTTTTGAATAAGCGGCAGGAGAGTTGCCGAAACATATTAATTAGAAGTTAAGAATGTACAGGAAGGGGTGGAGAAATAGTTAAAGAAACAGGGGTGGTCAAGAGGGGAGGGAGGCTAAACATGAGGTGTCTGTCTCAGACCAAGCTCTGGCTTCATCCTTGATTTGTTGAAGGATTGACAGGGGGCTGCTTTCTACGTTCCCGAAGACACGAGTGTTTCTTTCCTTCCAAATTTTCTAAGTTACTAAGGTAACGAGGGAGGAAGTGGTCTTCGATGGTTGCCCAGACCTAGAGACAAGAGATGTTCACCAGAGATTGACGGAGGTGGTGGGATTGATTTGGTGCTGGTGAGCGTGGAGGAAAATTATTCCAGACCAGTCGGCAACACCATCCCAAATTCTTTTGGAGAATCTACGGGTGCTGAAGCCTACTCTCTCTCGTTAACATGTAGCGGAGAGTTACACATATTCAGCAGAGCGGATCACATCAAACACAAGCAGACATCCATGCCTACACCTAGCTGCTTATCAATTATCGTATCGCTCGCTTTGATTTCAAACAAAACCGATAAAGTAACTCAGGAAGAACGAATGAACAAACAAACAATTCCAACGGCCCAATTTTCACTCTGCCGGCAAGGCCACCAGTAACCTTCCCATCGCAAACTATGTAATTCCTTCTTCCCACGGAGAATTGATTTTTAGTAATTTTTAGACGAATAGTAGTATAGATAAATACCTTATATGCCTCTCCTTCTAGTGTGTCGATTAAGTGATGTCGCTTGGTTAGTCAAGCTTAATAATTAAGTCTTTTTAGTCAAATTTTAAATATTAAAATTGAGTCATTATAAGACAATGAATAGTTTGTAACCACGAGACCAGGGCCACGATACATCACAGATTATTGCAAGCCTCCAAATTCCAATGTATTAGGGGTAGGAGGAAAAGGTCATGATTTATTATTAGCGCATCGTTTGAGCAAGTGTTCCCTTCATTGATGATGGCATGGGGTAGGCCACAAAGTCTTTCCTGTGACAATCTTACCTAGAGCTGTTAAATAACCTTAGTTCTTTATGTGACACCAATTCAAATAGCGTTCTCATAGAGAGGACTTTACTGTCTATCCTTATAAAATTTATTTTCCACAACCTTAACTATCGGATTAACTCATCTGTCGGATTAACTCAGTTCTCTGTGAAGCATTAATCCAGACATATCTTTGTAGAAAGAACTTTGTATCCTACACTCACAAAATTTATTTGGACGGATCTATTCCAAGGTGCCCATTAGTTACAACAAGAAAGAAACAGCCAACAAGAACACGTGAGCCTATAGCTCCCCGAAAAAGATCGATTAATCTAATATAGAATTCAAATGTACAAAGTGCTTGGAGCCGATGTACGCACGTAGGTACGTGTCAATCAGTGTGCAAGAAAACCGAAGATTGTGACGCAGGCAACCGTCTGCTGGATGCCTTGGATCAGCTGCAAGCTACATTAATGTTGCTGCTGCATGCTGCCTAGCTAGTAATAGCGAATCACGAGCAGCAGCTAGCTAGCGCGTGAAGGGGACGAAGAATGGCAGCTGCAGTTATGCGTCGCTGCAATGTGACAGCCTCACAGGCTCACAGGAGCATTCCATTGTATGCTATATGAACAAGCTAGCTGCCAGCACGTTGGCGACATTAGGAGACAACAAGGGTGCAAGTGTGTGTGTGCCGGGGCCAAAGAGAAATATCTACTATGCAGCCCGTGCCCACTGCTTGCTTCGCCCGGTTGAGACAGGGAGAGGGGCCGTGAGGCCATCAGCTTTGCGAGCCCAGCCAAAGAGAGCAACAGGTTCGTGGCAGGGATGGGGGAGAGGTTCAGAGAACAATCCCAGAGACCGTCCTGGTTTTGGCCATGTGTACGACTACACGTCGGCGCACGGCGGGGGCCAACGGCGTTCTTGGACGCTGGCGCCAGCCGTCGCCGTCGCCGTGCTGTGATACGGTTGCCGGCAGCTGGTGGCCGCTGCTCTCCGGGCTGGACTCATGCGGTGCAGTGCAGGTGATGCAACGGGTCGTCCGGTGTTTCGGCCTCTGCTGGATCGAGGCCATAGGTGTAAAAAATTCGAATGATGTAAAATTTCTAATGATGAAATTACCGTTCCCTAATATCCAACTGATTGACAAATTAATTTCTTGTAAGGTACTTTATTTTTCTTTGGCAAATAACTGCGAGCATGGATGTGACTACCTGTGTGTTCTGTTACCGTGAAAGAGAGGTGTCGTGGCGCTATGCAACAACAAACATCAATGATCATTAATGGTGTATTTTTCGAAAAAGATCATGTACCCTATGTCCATTTATATAAATATTTCTATGATTTGATTCATACAATTTTGCATTGGCTAATTATAAAGATACACAGATCCTTTTACTACATCTTACATCTTTGGGCCGTCATCCAATAAAGATTTTTTAAAACAATATTTTTTCATGAAATCACAATTCTAGGTAGCCATTTCAGAAAATAACAAAAATAGACTCAAATCGACACTTCAAGTGTCGATAGGATCCTAATTGGTCAAAAGGGATCTGGATCCAACGGTCAACATGAGCGAAGATTTTCGTCTTGACTATTGAACGATCGACAGGGGCTATAAGAAGGGGTCGTCGCCCCCCCATGCATCATTTCACTCCCAAGTTCTCTAGGTATGTTTTCTCTCCTCTCTTCTCTAGTAGTAGTTTAGAGTAATTAGTTTAGATTAGATTAACCCAGTTAGTTTAGTATTACAACTTAGATCAACTTAGGTAGTTTTGTAGGTCAACATAGGTAGCTTAGCGGACTAACTTAGCTAGTTTATTTATGAACATTTTTCTGTACTGTAGTTTTTTTGTGCGCGCTAGTTTATTCCCTTCGCATCTGTTTGCAGTCTTCTTCAAGTGTTGTTTCAGGTAACATGATAGTTCCTACATTAGTTCCATTATTGAATGTAGTTTGTTTTTTGTCACAAGTAGGTCATTTATTTAGTTTTATGTAATCAGTAGGTGTTTAATTTTGTTGCCATGTATGTAGTTTTTGTTAGGATATTACTATGTGTTCGACGACTATTCCCCAGTTTTTTATGCAGCTAGTATAGAAATACTTGTTTACCTTTAGCATGTTAGCTGTTTAGCATAGAAATAGTTGTTTACCTATCATTTATGATGTACATAGCATACAAATAGTTATTTAAATGAAGTATGTTCACACATAATAGATTATCAATGTTTTTTAATGTCTCGTAGTTTGATTTATGTACTGTATAATTTTAATTTTGTAATGTTTTGATAATTAGTTTTGTGCTAAAACAATAAAATGTATTGTACTATGTTAACGTAGGCCCAAGGCTAAATGTAGCAAACTTCTTAGGGTAGAAATCCACTTTGAAGAAATTTTTTGATCACAGGCATGTCGGATAGAACCTTATTTAGGATTGACTACGGAGATAGAGAAGTAGTCAATGGTCCCGATGGTACAGACCTTAGTAGTTTCTGGTTTACGAAAAATAGCTTAAGTCAGGTGACTCAGCGGACAATCAAATATGTGATGCGGTGGTTCTATCACATAATTTGTTTGGACCAAGAGCAGTTGGAGTTACAGTTGTATGCTCATTGTAGTCGTACGACTGAAGGGTGTTACTAGGAAATGATTGATGTCTGGTCAATAGGGATATGGAGATCATATGTGACGATGGTTATCAACGAGGGTTATGACGCTTGGTGAGAGTATAGGGAGAATGACGTTCTGTAGGACGTCAATTATTCCTCGAAGGAAGTAGTGCAAGATGCCATAAAAATATAGGCATTATCACTTTGGAGAACATTACAAGTGAAGGAGTCTAATCCCACCACATATGATGTTGTGTGCGAGAGAAACAGTTGTCCATGTAGAGTCCACGCACATAAACTAAAGCAGGCAGTTCACTGGGTATGCTCCATTTTTGTGGAGCATACCTGCGTAGTCGATAGAGCTGTGAGCAAGCACATAAATATATTTTCACCTATGTCACACGGTTGATGTACTCGAAGATTGTTGAGAATCTTAGTTACGAGCCCTGGACGATAATACTTGCAATTGAGAGAATATTTTAATACACAATTAGCTATGAGAAGGCATAAAGGGCAAAACCGAAGGCACTTGAGATGAGATTTGGCAAATATGAAGATTTATACCACAACTTATCATTCCTACTAGAGGTGGTACAGAGCCAAAATCCTAGCAAGTACTACACCTTTGAAAAGAAGGATGCAGAATTCAGTACATGCATCCAAGCATTTCAGTACTATCCTCCCATCCTTTGTACGGATGGCCCATTTTTAACCAGGAAGTATAGAGGACAGATATTAACCGCTATCGATGTTGATGGGAACAACTAGGTTATTCCAATTGTATTTGTCTTTGTGGAAAGTGAGAACTACGAAAGTTGACTATGGTTCTTGCGTGATGTGAACCTCGGGATCGTTCACAATCGGCCCAATATGTGTGTGCTCCATGAATGGCATCTAGGGCTGATCAAAGCAATTTAGCAAATTAAGTCCGACTCAAGTGGGTCGTATCCCTAGAAAGATTTATAGTCTCGATGGTGTATGAGGCATTTGGGTGCAAACTTCTTTCATCATTTCAGAAAGAATAAAGAGCTGACCAATTTATTCAAGAGGCTTTGTAGCCAAAATCAAGAAAAGAAGTCGTACGAGGCGTGGTCCCATTCTTCACGGCGTAGGATCACGAACAGATAACTAGCCTCAAAGAGACCAAGATAACTAGCTACAAGCAGCCAAGATAACAGTGTAACCTGACGATCGTACTCAAAGCTAACCACCATCTCGATTATGGCAGCCTGAATCAAGGGTTCGCCCAATCACACTCTCAGTTACCAACCAACACAACCTACAACAATCAAGGAAAACCTTAAAAGGAGTACAAGCGGCAACGGAGAGACGTCGAACGTCCGCTTCTACAATCCTACAAGGAAATCACAAGAGCAAAGGGGTAGAGATTTTACTCTGAATTTGTTAGCACACAGCTAAATAAGGGGTTCTGTTTTTCAAATATCAAAAGTCTAAAGTCTGTTTATGATAGGAAAATGAGGAATATTTATACTAGCAACAACCCTCTTAGCTAGGTATCAAAAGACTTAATCTTGAGTTTCTTGAGATCTTGGCAGCTCAAAGGTCTCCACGATGAATTCCTGAACAACATCGCATAGCCAGTTCAGCTTTTGTGCAGTTCTCATTAAAACAGCCATAACTTTTTATTGGTAAGTTCAAAAGATGATCCGTTTGTTAGAGGTGAAAGTAGACGTGATTATCTTTCCAACCATATATATTATGGCTATTGAATCATGACAGGTTGGGTCGCCCATCTCTTGGAAGTTGGAACATTTTTCAACAGACAACGGAGTGTAAAATAACACTGTGAAAGAAAAATAACAGATGACTGGACCATTATATACGGTATAAACTAACATCGTGGAAAAAAAGTAACAGACGACTGAACCGTTAAATATGTTGTAAAGTAATACCGTGAAGAAAAGTAACAGACGACCAGACCATTTTCCTGAGCTCGCAATAATTTTCTCCTCTTTATTAATAAACCTAAGCAAGAACAAAGTACAAAATTTAGGTAGTATAAAATTCTCATTAATATTAACATATGTATCAGCTAAGAACATGTTCACATCTTGTTCTAGTTTCTTTGCTCGACTCCTTGTAATTGGTCATTAAAATGGAGTAAACAGTCGTTGCTCCCTCTTAGCTTGTTCCATATTGTGTATAACCCCTTCTGTTACTAGTTTACTGGGTTGATCTGTATTATCCTCCCCCTCTTGAAAAGGAGTCGTCCTTGACTCTGTATCATCAAAACTATAGAATAGAGTAAGATCATCAACATTAAAGGATTTACTTACACGATATTCTGCTTGAAGATCAATATTATATGCATTGTCATTGATCTTTGCTAGCACTTTGTGTTGGGGAACACGGAGGCTACGCTAGCTGAAAACAAAAATTTCTACCGTGTACACCAGGAAATCTTGCTAGAGAAGGACAATAGATCATTACCACTTGACGCGCAGAGCAGTGAAAGAACTATTGGAGTAGCGAGCTAACCCAACACGTGCGCGCCTATGTGGTCAGGAAGCCGATCAACGTCCTTGGGAAGCCGATCAACATCCTTGGGAAGTCTTTGCCCGAACTCCCACGAGCCGATGACAACACCGATCTAATCAGCGATGCCAATGCCGATGAACGCAGCAGTTGAAGCAGCGCCTCTACTAGTATCCACACATCTAGGGATGGAACGCTAATCCAAAGTGTACTAGCACTCGGACGATCGACGAGATGGTCGGGCTCGGGAGAGATGATGATGACTTAGGGTTTCTCGTGGTGTCTAACAGATTAGCATGCACAAAGGCATACCCTACATGAGCCCTCAGCCCATATATATATAGACGTCCTAGCTTGGGCCCTCCTAGGCCCAACTAAGACTCTATTCGGATCTCTATGCGATCTGTTAGGATCTCTATCGAAACCATTTAGATCACTATCCAAATTGAGCCTAATTCGAATCCTATTCGAATCCTATGTTCCAACCCGTTAAGTGTGTGACCCTATAAGTTCACGTATAGCTTGGTTAATATATAGAAACTCATTTCTAACACTCCGTTAATAGTAGCCTCTAGCAAAGCATATTAATCCAATTATATGTAAAGATCATATCGGCTGAACCTTGTAATGTTCTATATACAAATCCATTTGCCTCACGATATTAATCGAGCACAAGGTAAGACTTGAGTCATCTTATCAATAGCTCAATCTCTCTCGCAATCTCCATATTAGATTATAACTTGTGATTAACTCCTTAATCATGTTGGCATGACCATGCACTTTCATAATCCATTATATCGAGGGGCCTAGAGATATCTCTCCTATAAGGAGAGGCAAATTCTATCTTGATCACTCATATCCCACTACATGTTTCATAGCATACCTGAAAACTACTTTTATAACTATCCAATTACAGAGTAGCGTTTGGTAGACTCAAAATAAGCTACTACGTATGTTGAGAACCGTGATGATCCCATGTCTAAGGACTTTACATAAACACTACCGAGACCAACTAATGACATGTAGAATCTCAACAATGTCTTATAGTGGATCTATCCAATATATGTTCTCTAACATATGCCCAAGTTATTGATTTGGTATCTCCATACCTATGATCCATGAGACATGATCATCAATCAATACACATGCTAATTTCAGTCATATCTGTTCTACATATGACTTACATCTGATCAGGGATTATTTAGAAATAGTAATATTATGAGTCTCATGAATGAGTCACATACTCAATGATCCATAATGATAATGTCTATTTCAAGAAACAAAATAACTTTATTTCATAAATATAGTATGCCTCGTATAACATCTCTATGTTGCCTCTAGGGCATAATGCTAACACTTTGAATGGTCCATCTCCTCGTGGCATCAACTTTCACTTAGCTTTATGGCAAGTGATGCAGCGTTGCACAAACTTCTCGACATCTTTCCTCATCTTTGGCTAATAGAAGTAATCGGCCAGCAACTCATAGGCCTTTTCTCGATCAAAATGACCTATCATGCCACCTGCATGTGCTTCCTGTAATAACAAGAGTCTAATCGAATAATTTAGAACACATAGTTTGCTAGCTCTAAACAAGAAACCATCATGCACATGATATTTTTCATAGCCTTTTGTAGCTTTACATTTCTCATATGGTTCTAAAAATTTATGATCCTCATGATATAATTCTTTCATACTTTTAAGTCCCAACATATTTACTTAAAGTTGATTCAATAAAGTATGTTTACGGGACAATGTATCAGCAACAACATTTTTCTTACCTTTCTTATGCTTCACAACATATGGGAATGTTTCTATTAACTCCACCCACCTGTCATGTCTTCGGTTCAGTTTTGATTGACATTTTAAATACTTCAAAGCTTCATGGTCAGAATGAATAACAAATTCTTTTGGCCATAAATAATATTGTCAAACTTCAAGAAATCTTACCAAAGCATATAATTCATTATCATAAACAGAATAATTCAATTGAGCTTCTCCCAATTTTTTACTAAAATATGCTATTGGTTTTTTTATCTTGCATTAATACTCCTCCTATGCCAATTCCACTAGCATCACATTCAATTTCAAAAGTTTTAGTGAAATCGGGTAAAGCTAATAAAGGTGCTTCAGTTAAACATTTCTTTAACTTTTGGAAAGCATTTTCATGTGATTCTTTCCATTGAAACACAATACCTTTCTTTGTTAGCTCATTCAAAGGAGCAGCTTTGGTGCTAAAATCTTGCACAAATCTTCTATAAAATCCAGCAAAACCATGAAAACTTCTCACTTGACTCACATTCATGGGAGTTGGCTAATTCTTGATTGCTTCCACTTTTGTTTCATCCATTTTAATTCCCTGTCCTAAAACAACAAATCCAAGAAAAATAACCTTCTTTGTGCATTTCTCAAAGTTAGTAAACAATTTCTCCCTTTTAAACACATCCAAAACTTGTCTAATATGATCAACATGTTCTTTTAAGGATTTGCTATAAACTAGAATGTCATCGAAGTAAACAATAACAAATTTAAAGATGAAAGTTCTCAAAACATGGTTTATCAATCTCATGAATGTACTAGGAGCATTAGTCAAATCAAAAGGCATAACTAACCATTCATACAGCCCAAACATGTTTTAAAAGCGGTTTTTCATTTGTCAACAAGTTTCATTCTTATTTGATGGTATCCACTTCTTAAATCAATCTTAGAAAATATTATAGAACCACTCAACTCATCAAGCATATCATCTAACCTAGGAATAGGATGATGATATCTCACGGTAATATTGTTAATGGCTCTACAATCAACACACATTGCCCAAGATATATCTTTCTTTGGAACCAAAATTACAGGAACAGCACAAGGACTTAAGCTTTCACGTACATACCCTTTGTCTAGAAGTTCTTGTACTTGCCTTTGTATTTCCTTGGTTTTTCGGGGTTGGTGCGATATGGTGCTCTATTGGGTAACGTAGCCCCTAGGATGAGATCAATTTAGTGTTCTATGCCACGCAATAGAGGAAGTCCAGCAGGAGTTTACTTTGAAAAAACATCTTCGTATTCCTGCAAAAGTTGAGAAACAACACTAGAAAGAGATGTTATGTCATTAGTTGAAAATAATGCATTCTTGCACAAGAGTACAATAAGCATTTAAGTTGGGTTATTCCTCACATCTCTCATTTATGATTTTGTGGCTATCATAACTAAGTTCTCACCCTCTCTTTTCTTTTTATCTCTCATGTTTGGCTTGTGGCTCTCACTCTCCGAATTGTGGATGTCTCTTATTCTGTTTTTCTCTCTTTCTTTATCACTTTCTATCCCAACTTTAGAACTCTTTTGCATATGTTCAGCCATTATTTGTTGAGGTGTCATTGGCTTAAGCACAAAACTCCGCCATTTCCACTTGATAGTAAATAGATTTATTCGACCACAATGCAGCGAGGATCGATCAAATTACCATGGTCTTCCTAGTAGCAAGTGACACACTATCATAGACACAACATCACACTCAACTATAGGTGCCTATATGGGCTGGCATGAGGCACGAGGATTTTGGCCTAGCCTAGGCCCAACATGGCACATTTTCCATCAGGCTAGGCAAGCCCAGCATGAAGCACTGAGCCGTACCTAGGCTAAGGGGTCAACCTGTGGGCTAGCACGACCTAGCTCGATGTTAACTATAGGCCCAAGGTTGACCTGACAGAATGGCCCAAGTGCCTAGCAAAATACCACAGGCCACATGTTTCCTGCCATTTTTTTGTTTTCCCGCCAAAGCCACTGTGGTTTCCTGTCTTTTTTTAAGTTTTCCCGACCACGCCACTATTGCCATTTTTTTACCGCCCAGGCTAGGCCACTGTGGGCTAGCTGCACTTTTCTACTATGACTCTTACTCTACTAGTACACTGCTACAGCACATTTTCTTTCCCACTGAAGCCGCTGAAGCCACGAGCACCTCATTTTTTGCTGGCAGGCGATAGCTTTTCTTCACGTGGTGCACCAGCGTTGCCTCATTCCTACCGCCTGTGCCTGGCCATTGGTAGAAAACGTTGGCGCATAGTGTGGTGTTGGTGCGGGCCGTGGGCTGGCCTAGGCCCATCGTGCTATCGGGCCGGCACAGCCCGATTTTGGCACTAGTCGTGCCATGCCTGGGCCGAGACCTAGGCCCATGGGATGGCATGGCACGGCCCGAGAGCATAGTCAGGCCGTGCCGGCCCGGCACAAATCAGGTCATGCCAACCTCGGGCCTGGGCTAGGCCGGGTGGCCCATTTGGCCATCTATACACTCAACCATGTCTTCATATTCACTAGTCTTGAAAGAAACTTTTGTTCGATGTCTAATATTAATATCTTCACTATTATTCAGCCATTGAACATGATAAAGATGTGGATGTCACAACAATTTTAGGCCAAGTTTGTCATACATCTCTTTTTTTGCAAGATTATGGCAGCTACCTCCATCAATAATTACCTTGCAAACCTTGTCTTCCACCATGGCTTGGGTCTGAAAAGGATTATGGTGTTGTCCAGTTTTAGCTTCTTTAAGTTGTACACTTAAAACTTGAATCACCACAAGAGCATTACTTGGTTCAAACTCACAAGTTGTGTTCTCTTTTTCGGGGCTATCTTGATTTATTCTACCATCAGGAACTTGCTCTTCCCCCTCACTAGCAGATACATACTCTCCTTATTCAATTACAATAATAGTATGATTGTTTGGACATTCTTTGATGACATGCCCACGGCCTCAAGCCTCCACACTTGAAATATTGGATGTCTCTACTTTTAGAAGTAGAACCAATATAAGTTGTAGATGAAGCTGTAGATTTATTCTTTCCACTAGAATTGGCAGCCTCTTTACCATTAGAAACTCCGGAGGTATTCGAGCGTAACCGTTCGCTTGAGTTTACACTTATACCTCAGGTAAAATTTTCTCTTGGCATAAACTTGTTGCTGCTAGGTATAACCCGTGTGCCAAAAGAGCTTGTCTTTCTTAGGTTAGAATCTTGCGGTAATTGACGTTTAGCTTTGCTTGCTGGATGCACTAACTGAATAATATTACAATGTGGCTGAAATTCTATAATCCTTTGAATATCCATTTGCAAACCAGACATAAATCTTGAAATAGATTGCTCTTCATCTTCATAAACATTAGCTTAAATCATAGCTTTCTCATCTTCTTATATTCTTCAACAGACCAATTTTCTTGCTTCAAATTCTGCAATCTATCAAAGAGATCACGCCGATAGTGCTTTGGAATAAATCTAGCTCTCATTTCTTGTTTCATTTCAACCCATGTAGCAATTTCATCTTGATCAATATCTTCTCGATTATTCATGAATTGCTCTCACCATATTAGAGCATAATCATCAAATTCAAGGGAAGCCATGGTCAACTTCTTTTCTTTAGAATAATTATGAATGCAAAAAATCTAATCAATCTTTAATTCTCATGTAAGATAAGCTTCAGGATCAGATCCACCATTAAATTTTGGCATGATGAATTTTAATTTACCAAATCTTTCTTTTTATTGTTTCTTTGGTTACGATTATGACCAAAGTGATGTGGTACATAATCATTATCATCTCCCTCATCATCAGAATCAGCATGGTCATCATTTCTTTAACCATGACCTCTTTCTCTTAGTAGCTCTTCGTCCATTTCCACGACTAAGGCCAAGTGGCCTCATGGCATGAGCAACAGCATGATTTCTTCTCTCTTGAGCTTCATGTGTAACTTGAGCAGCAACTTCTTTATTTATTTTATTAGCATGCACACTTATATTCTCATCAAAAGGATGAAGATCTCGAAGATGTGCCATAATATTTTGAATATCTTGAGCAATTCGATCTTGGCTTGCTACTATGTTTTGTCTTAACTCATTGAATTGAGCCATAGTAATACAATCTTCTAGATGAAGAGGTTTCATTTTCCCTATACTATTAGTGTAACAACAACAAAAACAGGAGGTGTGTATGATAGGACAATATGTGGAATATCTCACAAGCTCATCTTCTCTTACCAACCAAAACTCTTATGTTTTTTCTGCGAATTACATGTTTATATGTGTGGTGGTAAAAGTGTGATGGTTAAGCGAACACAAGACAAGGATGACATAAATGGTTGGCCTCTGCTTCGTCTCCAAGGACAAGATCAAGACCCAGCGGCACTCAAGCAGGAAGAACCTTAAGAGCTGTTGCACCATGGCTCTTAAGGACGAGAACATCGATAGCAGCTCCGACGACGATGAGGAGGTAACTCCTAGTGAAGTAGAGCTGTGCAATTTACTTAAGGAGAATTCTCGTGAACTAAAATATCAAGATAAATTGCTTAGGAAGGCTAAGAAGGAGATAGGCAAGCTAACTAGTGAAGTTGATAAGATTGCTAATGATAAGATTGCTAGTCTAGATTCTTCTTCCTTGCATGAAGTTGATGATTGTCCTGCTTGCAATGTGCTTATGTGTGACTTAGCTTCTCTTAAGTCTAAGTACACCGAACGGGTAGATGAGAGGGACGCCTTAGCTTGTGAGCTTGAGGTGGTCCAAAAGGAGTTGGAGGAGGTTAGAGCTCGGTCCATGCTTTTAGGGGCTTGCATGGAGTGTCCTAAACTTAAGGAAGAGCTTGAGCAGATTAGAGCCGACTTTGAGGAGTGGTCAGCTCCTTCCAACACTTGTGAGGACTGTCTTTTTCTTAGGATGACGCTAGCTGAGAAGAATGCTGAAATACGCAAACTTGGAAAATCTGTTCAACAAAATGATGAGTGTGAGGTGTGCTTAGCCCAGGAGGAGGTGATGGCCTCTTTGAGAGAAGAGAGAGCTTGTGCTGAAAGTGAGAACACCTACCTCCGGCAAGTTTTGAGTTGGGTAAGCGCTAAGGAGCCACAGCTAGGAATGATCATCCAACAATTCAAAAAGGAGGATGGTTTCGGGCTAGGGTACAAGTATACCAAGGCTGACTTTGAGAGCGCGTTGAGCAAGGCGGTGGAGTGGAGCAAGATGAGCCCTAAAGAAAAATTTCCTAAGACCCACAACACCAAGACCTTCCAAGCTGATTAGCCTTGGGATGGAGTGATCCATGAAAAGCCCAAAGCCCCTCCTAAGAAGGCAACTTGGATCCCAAAACCCAATAACCTTCACACCATCTTAGACACTTTACCTGAGAGCTCTAGGGCCAAAAAGTTTACACCCAAGGCCACCAAAAATCCCAAGCCACAACCTTCTTCCAAGAAGTTCACCTACCATTGTGAGTTTTGCAAGAAAGATGGTCATCTCAAGGAATTTTGCTTTAGGAGAAAGCGGGTTGAGAGGGCTAGGACTGTTCATGCGGGTGCTAGACGAGAGGTCCCTCGGCACGGTAGGAGGCTAGAGGCCAAGGCGCATCGTGTAGGTGGAGGTGGCGGAGACGGCCTTGGTGACCGTACTCCAGATGGTGGTTGTTGCTTTGGTAGAGCTCCACGTCGTTCTCAATATGACTTTGGACCTCGCTACCAAAATTCTGTGATTGAACCATGCTTTAACAAATATTCTTGTTGTGGTTCTAATCATTTTACACCATCTTTGCCTACCTATGAGCAGATGGCTCGACATTGGTTTAGCAGTTTTGCTAACCCCGGTGTCGGACCATTTAGTCATCACTTTGACCATTGATTCTACAGGATCGAGACTTGGAGGACATTTGGCTCATGGATTCAGGATGCTCGCGTCACATGACAAGGCATCGAAGATGGTTCTCTAGTCTCTCCCCAATGGGTGCTAAAGAGTATATCACATTTGGGGACAATGGTCGAGGTAAGGTTTTGGGTGTTGGCTCTGTTAGCCTTTCTTCGAAGTTTTCTCTTAAGGATGTTGCTTTGGTTGATAAACTTGGTTTTAATTTGATATCTGTTTCACAACTTCTTAAGGGAAACTTTGAGGTGCGCTTTAAGAAGGACATGTCTTGCATTCTTGATTCTAGAGGCGATTTGGTTTGTTCAATTTTACCTTTTGGTAAAGTTTTTCGAATCGATTTCTCTTGTTCTTGTGGTCCTTCGCGTTGTTTGGTTGCTGGACCTTCTTCCGAGTTATGGAAATGGCATAGGAGATTAGGCCATCTGAGTTTTGATCTGCTAGTCAGGTTGAGCTCCATGGGTCTCATCCAAGGATTGCCTAAACTCAAGATGGGGAAGGATCTAGTTTTCTCTTCCTGTCGCCACGAGAAGATGGTTGCCGCTTCTCACACTCCTGTTAATCAGGTTATGACTTTTTATCCGGGTGAACTGCTTCATATGGACGCTGTTGGTCCAGCCCGAGTACGTTCTGTCGGTGGGAAGTGGTACGTTATAGTGATCGTGGATGACTTTTCTCGCTTCTCTTGGGTATTCTTTCTAAAATCCAAGGATGAAGCTTTTCAGCATATTCATGATCTGGTCCTTAGGTTGAAAAATGAGAACAATGGAAAAATGAGAGCTATCCATTCGGATAATGGCTCTGAATTTAAAAATTCTCATTGTCAACTTTTGTAGTGATCAAGGTCTTGAACATTAGTTTTCTGCACCATACACTCCTCCCCAGAATGGTGTAGTTGAACGGAAAAATCGCACACTTGTTGAAATAGCAAGGACGTGCTTGATGAGCATAGGACTCCTCGTCATTTCTGGGCTGAGGCTATGAACACTGCTTGTTATGTTGCCAACCGCATTTTTCTCCGAGCTTACATTGGTAAGACTTTATATGAGTTGCAGTTTGGTAAACAGCCCAAAGTGAGCCATTTCCGTGCATTTGGTTGCAAGTGCTTTGTGCTCAAGAAGGGAAGGCATTTGGACAAATTTGAGTCTCGCTGCTTGGACGGTGTCTTTCTTGGTTACGCCTTGAACTCTCATGGTTTTAGGGTGTGGAACCTTGACACCAAGCAGCTTGTAGAGACTTGTAAAGTTTCTTTTGATGAAACAATGCCTTGCACTACTCCTTCTTTTGAGTTTTCTGAAGAGTACGTTGAGGGAGAGTCGATCTTTAAAAACGACGATGATCCCGAAGGTGATGGGACTATGGCACGCACCACAGATCCCATAGCCACGGAATCCTCCACGGATGAAGAGGACAGACCAGTTGTTACCACATCTACCACACTTGTGCCATCTTCATCATTTCCTAGCGATTCTGAAGTGACTTCCAGACCAAAAGGGTCTCGGGCAGTCCAACGTGCTCATCCCCCGCAGCTGATAATTGGCAATATGAACTCGAGGATTTTGAGGTCTCAAACTGATTTAATTGTTGTTTTTGCTCAATCTACTTTTGTTGCAAACTTTGAGCCTCGAGATGTTGGACACGCTTTATCGAATGATCATTGGGTCAATGCCATGCATGAGGAGTTAGAAAATTTTAAAAGAAATAGAGTTTGGTCTTTGGTTGAGCTGCCACCAGGATGCAACCCCATAGGCACCAAGTGGGTGTTTAAAAACAAGCAAGGTGAAGATGGGGTTGTGGTGCGCAACAAGGCTCGCCTTGTAGCTCAGGGTTTTTGCCAGAAGGAAGGTATTAATTTTGAGGAAACATTTGCACCTGTTGCTCGACTTGAGTTTATTCGCATTCTTTTGGCATTTGCTGCTTCTAAAGGTTTTAACTTTTTTAAATGGATGTCAAGAGTGCTTTCTTGAATGGGTTCATCGAGGAAGAGGTTTATGTCAAACAACCTCCTGGCTTTGAAAACCCCAAATTTCCTAAACGTGTTTTCAAATTGCAAAAAGTTTTGTATGGTTTGAAGCAAGCCCCCAGGGCTTGGTATGACCGCTTGAAGCAATTTCTGTTGGGGAAAGGATTTGAAATGGGTTCAGTCGACAAAACGCTCTTTCTTTTGCGTCATGGCAATGATCTTTTGATTGCTCAGATTTACGTGGATGATATCATCTTTGGTGGTTCTTCTAATAAGCTTGTACGAGATTTTCTGAGCAGATGCATAGCGAGTTTGAGATGAGCCTCATGGGAGAGCTCAAGTTCTTCCTAGGCCTCCAGATCAAGCAATCAACAGAAGGAACCTTCGTCCACCAGAGCAAGTACACGAAAGACATGCTCAAGAAGTTCAACTTTGGTGGCGAGCTCAAGCCACAAAAGACCCTAATGGGTACTTCGGAAGGCTTGGACAAGGACGAGGACGGCGTCAAGGTAAATGAGAAAGAGTACCGAGGTATGATCGGCTCATTGTTATACCTTACTGTGACTAGACCTGATATTCAGTTTGCGGTAGGCTTATGCGCGCGCTTTCAGTCTTCGCCACGCATTTCCCATCGGCAAGCTGTTAAACGTATCTTTAGGTATCTTACATATGCGTCTAATCTTGGCCTTTTCTATTTGGCTGCCTCTTCTCTTGAGCTTTGTGGTTACTCTGACACTGATTTTGCTGGATGCCGGTTGGATCGCAAGTCGACTTCCGGTATCTGCCAGTTCCTTGGTTCTTCTTTGGTTTCTTGGTTGTCTCGAAAGCAATCTGGAGTTGCTCTTTCTACTACCGAGGCGGAGTACGTTGCCGCAGCTAGTTGTTGCTCACAATTGGTTTGGATGATTTCCACTTTGAAAGATTTTGGATTGACCTTCACTGATAGAGTACCTTTGTTTTGTGATAGCAC
>KE371618.1:609990-628568 GCA_000418225.1 Zizania latifolia | reverse complement strand
AACCACGTGTGCCGCTGCTTGCCCACGCGCGGCACCTCTTGCCCGCACCCACGCGCGGCCGCCGTTTGCTCACGCATGCCGCCGCGCATGCATCGCAGCCGTTCCCACACATGGGCGGAAAAAAAGAAGAAAATGGAAGAAGAAGGAGAGGGTCCCACTTGTCAGTGACTTAAACCGGACCATATTAGCACTTTTTGTCCACGTGGACTGCCTCTGGTATAGATTAGTTTGGGAGATTAAGAGTTTAGTTTTTTAGTTGGGGACAACATTCGTCTATAGGGTAATACTTCGGGGGGTAAAGTAGACTTTTTCCTAAATTCTTTATGACAAAATGTCTCATCCATTGCATTAGAATGTGAGGAGATGTGCGTTCCATCGATCGGTCGACAGTGAAACACCGATATATGAGGACAGATAGGTAATAGAGGTGAAAACTGAATCAGAGTACAAAGCAAGGAGGAAAAAAGCAATATGTACCACAACATGGGCAAGAATAGGTGAAGAAAGACAAAAAGTCATAGAAGACACAAGACGACGAATAAGCAGCACAATAAGAGAAGAAAGACACGACGAGCGAGGGAAGAAAGAAGAAATTGTTAGGGCGAGCGTCCGTACTACGAAGCTTATCTACTAATTTGTCATGTTTGAACTTCAAAAATGTTGTAATATACTTTCCCCTAAGCACCTCCAATTCATTGAGCTTGCACTGTTTAATAATATTTTTTCTGGGCAATTTTTTCAGAAAAAAATCCCTATCAATTTTGGTCGACAGGTTCCTGTCGACCTTCCAATGGTTGACAGGGATCCTGTGATACAGAGGAGGTCGATAGGGTTAAATTTTCCCCTGTCGACACTTGAAGTATCGATAGGGGTCCTATCGATAGGTTGACTAGACCCCTATCGACACTTCAAGTGTCGACTGGGGTCTACTTTTGTTGTTTTCTGAAACGGCTATCCAGAATTTTGATTTCGCAAAAAAATATTATTTTAAAAAAATTCTCCAATAGGCCTATTTACATCAATGACTCCAGCCATTTGGGCTTCTAATTTGGTCTCTATTAGGCTAGGCTAAAGATGGTATTCATCGTCATCTGTAGCCCCTTGATATACATACTCTCCACCACCAACAGTGGTCTTCGCCGCCGTTAATATTCTTTGTTATCATCAATAGTCTTCACCATCTTTGATGGTCTCAGTTGCCACCAATGGTATTCACCACTGATAATGATTTCCGTCCATGTCAATACCATTTAAAGGGTCCCTAACCTACTTCGAACGATATTTTTTAAAAAAAAACTACATATACAATAGTCTGTGTTGAGGAATTCTACTACCGTGTGTAGTTCAGAGCTTTGAGACAAGAACAATAGACACAATATATGAGAAAAGCCGAGCTTCTTTATTGCTCAGATTCAGCAGCATACAAATGAGGAGAGGACATCACTATTTATAGGAAAAACCCATAAGAGATAAGAGATAAACATACCTAGTAACCGGATTTGGTTATCGTAGTCTTCTAGATTTTTGGTTTCCTAACAGCCTGTGCTTAGGCAACAAATAGGCATGCTGCTGCATCTAGCTCAACTGTAAGCAGAAATATTCGTGTTAGACAACGACAAATTGCAATCAAGGATGATTCAGATAGCTATACCTTGTAGTATTAACAACCATGAACGGAGGAATTCCTCCATCCATTCTTTTATCTTCGCTGAACATCATGTGAAGTTACAAAAGTCAAAAAAAGTGTACAGCTACCCTGCACCTACAGCAAAAATAGTGTATGCCTTCTTTCTTTCAGGCTGCATTATGTATACCAAACTCTGAATATTCTATGAGTGAAAGAACACCAGTATGTCCAACAAAAAACGGCCTAGTGGTCCACGGTCATGAAAAGGGACCATTAATCTCACAAAGTGGTAATTAATCATATTCACACGGCACAAAGTCGCCATCATTTAAATTGAAATGTCAAATCGGCACTGCTTTTGAAATCTGTGTATGTGTATTTGGCTCGAAAGCAAGGTATGATATAATGATCTATTATATTTTTGGATGGAACGGGTCTATTCCTCAAACTGAATAATTGTTTAATTTAAGAGATAAAACTATCCTATTTTTTTAGCACTGATATGGTGCATTCTACTAGTAGTATTATACTTTTAATTGATCACTTCTAGATGTTGATTTTCAGTTTAGGTATAATCGTTATTAGTGATTTTTTATATAATACTAGCCTATCTCTACCTTTAGAACTATGCTAGAGGCAACGTACCAGAAAGATTACATTGCTAGGGTTTTCACACATAGAAAATTACCACTTTAATCCTCACATCAAAAAAATTGTACGATTTTGCCCTCTGTACATTCTACTACCCCTCATTAGATTGACAGTAGAAATTAATCTGAACTGTTCAAAACAATAACAACAGAACTCCGGCCATTTGTCCGACCCATTTATAAGCAGCTCTATATTTTCATCATTAGCGTCGTTGGTGTTATAGAGATTTGCTTTTACGTCGTTGTTAGCCAGGCTACAAGGGTTACCCAATTTGTCTAGGCTCAGTTACCGTTCGGGCCCGAGCAGTTACGGTGGTAACCGAGGTGGTTACCGTCATAACGAGGCGATAACCGGTTTAAGTCAAACAAATTTATTTTTCCAATTTTGAATTTGGCTCATCTACGTGAAAACAGTAACCACTCGGCTATGGCTAGTGACAGCTCGGTAAGGACAAGCTATCGAGCAGTTAAGCTTGATAACACTGTTAGTATTAGTTACGTAAAGGAAAATAACATTTTTCTCTATAGATATTAGTTCTAAGTCATGTAAAGGAAAAATGTGTGTTTTGTACTCCTCCTAGCTTTATTCCGTCCAAGCTACATTGGATTACCATAATTCATATAACATTGAATAAAATTGAGAATCTTATCACTCATATGCTTATCTAGTAGGAGTTTCTAAAATGGGATAAGGATAGCTATAAGTGAAACTGTCATACGATGTAGAGTTGGAACTAGAGCTATAAATATCATGTGGAGCGCCGAATGGTTGTTATCGACCTTAGGGAGTAATTGTTGTCCTTCATTCACTTGGTATACTATGGTTAGTGTCCTGAGTGACATGTGTATAATATGTCTCACCTGCAATAAATTAAATGTTAAACCACTTAATTCGATTGCAACAAGTACAAGATATATAACTACGAATATAATTCACATGTGAAACAGACTGGACTATGTTTAGGCGATGCAGCAACATGACTAATGGCGTCAGTTGTGTGTCCCATGCTAGCTGCATACCGCCGCCCCCTACATCATGGTTTGTACTTGTGTTCGATCTACTATCATTAGATTCTTGATAGATAGGGCTACATTTCCACTATCAGTTGACTGGTCGTCGTTCACTGACTTTTCTTTTGCCCACCTTGACCCTTTTGCTTTATTAGGGAAATTTTTTCTTTCTCTTCTGAAACTTTCTCTTGCCTAAATGTGTGTCACCTACTGTACGTTTGGCCCAATCGATGAGACTCCTAGTACTGGTTGTCCTCGTAAGATCATCTCTATCCACCTAATCAACTACAAGTTAGATAATATAGGTGTGTTGCTCTCTGTTGCTTCCTCATCAAGGACGGGTGGGTCATTCGATCATGATGTGTCCATCCAATCTCTTACCAGGTTATGAGTGTCATATATGGACATCTTCATAAGTCATTGGATTGGGTTGTTGTCATCACGGTTTGTGTACCATCTAGCCTATTCTAATCGTAGACGAAGGTCATAGTTAACATACACAAACTTATGCAGTTTCTTATGGCTTAAATGATTATAGACCTTTGAAAGTATTAGAACGAACGTGCTCCAATCACTTTTGCAACCACTTAAAGAACATATTTGGGATACAATTCATAACATGAGCTTTTGAAGGTTGGTATGCACCAAACATGCCTCACCATTATGCTGCAAGTTATGGATTGTATATTTTTTCAAAATAATAATAAAAAACCACTCAAAAGATGTACAACATACCAGTAGAAGTCCTTGAATCTATTTTCATGGTTGATGCTAAATCTCTACCATATTCATCATTCTTTCGTCTGTACGAATAGGTCTCTTGTAATGAAACCATAGCAGTGGTTGTGTCTGTCACTGTCTTAAATGCGATATGTAAGTCCTTGAATACAGAGTTACTGAGGCCGATAGTTTAGTAGGTTTTGCGATTTAGAGCTGTAGCTACAAACATGTACAACATGTGAAATACATAATGCATGTGAGGTATCTATGACATGAACTTTGAATATTGGAAAGTACTAGATCCGAAGAAAGCTTTCAAGAAACATGTAGTTCATACCAAATCTAGTTGCACTTCACTTCACAAGTTCACCACCTATTGCCTCCTTTATCATGGCATGTACTCCCTCTGGTATAGAAAAACAAGTCATTTAGAACATGATTTTAAATACCAATGAGTGATTAATTAGAGGGTATTTTTTTCTCTTTACCCATATTAAATAGTATGCACAGACATTAAATAATTTACACTTAACTTAGCGGTCAGTGATGCGAACTTCCGAGCTACACGCCAGGGTTTGATTCCTGGCGTTGCTATGCATGGCGACTGCTTTTTGCATGCCATGCACTATGGGTGTTCTCAATTCATTTCGCATGGCGCTTTCTCACTCCTTACTCCTACTGCGTGCATTGCAGCCCATTTTTTGCATGGCGCATTGGTGCAGTACTTTTGGCATGGTGCGCTTGCTTTTTCATCGCGCGCGTTGGCATTTTTGGCGTGTGTCGGAAGATGATAAGGCTTAGTGGTCTATATAAACATCACAAATGAAGCTTGATGTGCAACTTACTGAATCAAAAAAAATACCAAACAAAGTGTAGGAGCAGAGGTCCTCCATGGCGGTGCTAGCGTTGGAGGAGTTGAGGGGCACGGCAGAGGCTACCAGCGGCGATCAGGTACTACAGGTATCGCAGCTAGCTTTTGCATGGAGAGGAGAGAGATGAAGGCACACAGCCACATGAGACGGCGACGAAGCGATAGAATTGTTTTTTGCTTTGCATGGCACCGGGGCCTAGGAGCAGTTTTTGCATGGTGCTAGGGCCTAGGAGCAGTTTTTGCATGGCGCCAGTGCATGCAGGAGCAGTTTCTTTACTGGCACCAGGAGCACGCGTTGCGTGATGATCTGGAGTCACGCCATACGGAAGACGAAGCTTAAAAAATTAAATGAGGGTAGAATAGGGGGTAAAGTCATATGTTAGCCAAAACGACATGTTTTACATGACTGCAATAGTGTTAGTGAATCACCGATTAGTCCACTCAAGGTGTATCCGAGGTGGTGATTAGATATGTGTAAGGGAAGCATAATGCCTTCGAACCCGATGATCGACTCTAGAACATAAGAGCCAAGGTTTATACTGGTTCAAGCCTTCTGGAGGATAATAGCCCTACGTCTAGTGTTTTGGTGTATAATATGGTGGTGGAGCTTACAATACGGCGTAATTAAGCTATGGAGACTGAAGGCGTCGAAAGCAAAAAAAAATATGATAGAGCTAGATGGCTAGATGATGTGAATAGATGAGATGATCATAGGGGGTTCTCGCCTCCTTTATAAACTCAGGAGGTGAGCCCAACAACTCAGGAGTCTATCCTGAGTCGAACTTAGATTACCTACCAAACTCGGGTGCTAAATCCCTAACTACAAGGATTCTAGTATAAATAAATCTCTTGATACCACATCTAGAGTTCAATTACCCGATAAGGACTCAACTTTCCTTATCGGAATCAGACCCCTGTTCATAGGCCATACCGGACAGTCAATGCTGGTTTTGGCCTGCCCTTGGTCTGGTCTGATAAGTCCAACTACAGGGTACCTGAGGGTCATTTCTTCGACAGCAGCCCCCGAGCTCTTCTCGGCTTGGTTGAAGAAATCTTATACGAAACAAGCTAGGAGGAGCTTTCCTTTAATCTGAAACTTCGACATCTTCGCTGAACTTTGATATCTTCGAAAAAGCCTTTGATCTCCTTCTTTCGCGTGAGATGCACTGTATAGGTGCACCCACACGGTGTAGCCCCCGAGCCTCGAGGTAAATGAAACATTTAGCTCGAGAGTCCAAGAATATCCTACAAGAAAAATAATCCTTTGAAAACTTACTTCACGATCTTGTCTTCTACTGTTGTCGATGTCTTGCTGGGAAAAGGCCGTGTATGAAATCCTGAACTCATGATGAACTTGAAGGAAGTTAGTCTTAACTCTTCACGTATGTTGGCCGCTTGGGTCTTCAATTGCCTAGATGCCCGAGAGGACGGGGTTCGTCGAGCCTATGAGTCCTCGAGCACACCAGTTCCTGGGAACTTACGCCTCTGGTCGAGTGAGCCCCCCTTCCTGAGCATGAGAGTCTTCGAGCGCATGCAAGCCCCTAGGTATATGGCCTACCAGCACAGGAGATCTCAACCACCGCGGACTCCACCCAGAGCGCCAAAAAGGCTGTTTCATAATTCTTTCTCCCGTCCATAGTTAATGTGTGGCAGACGAAAAGGCCGAAAAGACGTCCTACCTCTAATAGAGCCACATGAGGCATGCAGAGCGCTGGTAGATATAAGGCGGTGAGAACTACTCTGCCTTCTCCGCCATAAAGTGCACGGCAATCAAAGCGGCGTTCACCATAGCCGCGGGAGTGGGTACTTGAGGGAACGCCTCTATTTAAGCCAACGTCCCCCTCCCTTAGAGTTTTGCAACAAAACGCCCCCTCGGCTCTGTTTCTTCTGCTTCTCTATTGAGATTTCTTCTTCATTACACCTGCAAGGGAGAGGTTGTTGATGTCGCTTGTTGCTCTATGAATCTGTGATGTGCTGGCTCAGCCATGAAACTGGCTATTCTGATCTCAAGATTTCAAGTTCATCTAGTATATTTATCCTTGTATGAATTTGTTTTGCCTTCACTTCTATGGTGCGTGACTCTTAGCTTTTGGCGTTGTAGCAGGATGTCGTATCCTTCTCGAGACCTTTCCATAGCATAGATTTTTCTGCTAACATGCTATCATTCGATGCTCTCATGCTGCCTGTCTTGATGTCTGGATGCAGGTAGAGGCTTGATCCTGTCAAGGCTGACTCAGTACTGCTCTCCCTTTGTGCTGGTCTCTCAAGATAGGTGACTATCTCCTTCGGTCGAGAGGAGGATTGCGTGGAGTCACTGCTGCCATAGTGGTAGCCCTCGGGATCCTCGGTGCTCATGGCGATCGTGATAGATTGATGCTGCACCACGCGGAGTTGCTGTGAGAACCTCGGTGCTCGTAGCCATCGCATTTGCTTTACAGAATTCTGCCTCTGCCGGTCTCTCAGGGTCGGTGACTATCTCCTCTAGTTAAGATGAGGATTGCACGGAGTCACTGCTGCCATAGTGGTAGCCCTCGGGATCCTCGGTGCTCATGGCGATCGTGATAGGTTGATGCTGCACCACGCGGAGTTGCTGTGAGAACCTCGGTGCTCGTAGCCATCGCATTTGCTTTACAGAATTCTGCCTCTAGCCGTCAGGGCACTTTTTTTCTTTTGATCAAAGGAGGCTGCGTCCCCTTCTTTGAAGTAGTGTAGTTGTACCGTTCGTCGTGTGTTTTTACCATCCACATGATGTATATCAGTGAAGTCGACGAAGATGTGAGACTGTGACTGTATGGCTAAGCAGCCAACCCTCTCCTGGGTCCGGTTGTGTGTATGGCGACCATATGTCACCCAACTCGGAGGGAGATGTAGTCTGCATGGGTCGGCGAATTCTTCAAAGATGCGTGATTGCTGGTGTACGACTAAAGAGTCAACCCTCTCCTGGATCCAGTTGCATGCATGGCAGCCATCGAGCGCCCAACATGGAGAGGGATGTAACTGGCATGGGTCGGCGAGTTCTTCAAAATGCACGATTGCGGTTATGCGACTAAAGAGTCGACCCTCTCCCCGATATGGTTGCATGCATGGTGGCCATCTGGCGCCCAACGTGGAGGGGAATGTAATCGATATAGGTCGGTGAGAATAATGCTTGACTATGGGTATACAGCCCGAGGGTTCACCCCTTCCTGACCTAGTAGCATGCCTAGGGGGAAGTAGTCGGTGAGGTCAACGAGAATAATGCTCGACTAAAGGTGTACAGCCATAAGGCTAACACCTTCCCGACCCAATTGCATGTCTATGGGGAAGTAGTCGGCAGGGTTGACGAAGAAACGGCGCCACGGGATCGACGAGTGCCTGGACATGTATCATCAAGAAAGGTTATTTAACAAAGTACTGTTAGGCGTAAAACCGATGAAGGTGCTCAATATTCTAGGAGTTTGATACTGCTTGCCCATCTTCTCGCATTAGCCTATACGCCCTTGGTCTTATTACTTTGGAGATAATAAAAGGTTCTTCCCAGGGGGCAGAGAGTTTGTACATTTCGATGGTTGATTGTACTCGGCGAAGTATCAGGTCACCTACTTTGAAGCTTCTGTTTTGCACATTGCGGTCATGATACCGCCGAAGAGTTTGTTGATACTGATCTGACTACACTATGGCTGCTATCCGGGCTTCTTTGATGAAGTCGATGTCTTCGGTCCTTGTCTGCTCCGCAGTTCCTTCATCGTAATATTGAACTTGGGGAGAGTTGTGTAACATATCACTTGGGAGGATTGCTTCACAGCCATAGACGAGGAAGAAGGGTGTTTGTTCTATGCCCTGGTTTGGCTTTGTGCGGAGCCCCCAGAGTACTGCGGGAAGTTCTTGGAGCTACTTCCCGGCATACTTCTGCAAAGGATCAAAGATTCGGGCCTTTAAACCTTGGAGGATTATTTCGTTGGCGCGCTCGCACTGTCCGTTGGCTCGAGGGTGGGCGATCGACGCATACTTGACCTCGATCAATCGTTCCTCACAAAAATCCCAGAAATCGCTTGCTGTGAACTGAGTGCCAAGGTCGGTTATGATTTTATTCGGGACACCGATCCAATAAGTGATTCCTTTGATGAATTGTGCCACTTTTTTGGCCGTGTAGTTCTTCAGAGGCATGACTTCTATGTATTTGGTGAACTTGTCGATGGCTACCAGGAGCTGGTCGATGCCCTAGGGAGCCTTTTGAAAAGGTCCTACTATGTCGAGTCCCTAGCAAACAAAGGGCCAGGTTAGCGGGATTGTTTAAAGGGCTTGAGCTGGGAGGTGGCTTTGCTTGGCAAAGAACTGGTAGCCTGTGCACTTTTTGACTAATTCTTTGGCATCGTTATTGGCTGTTGGCCAGTAGAAGCCTATTTGGAATGCCCTATCGACTAGCATCCTTGCATCAGCGTCGTTGCCGCATGCCCCTACGTGAACTTCATTAAGGATTTGCAAGCCTTCGCTCGGCAAGATGCACTTTTGGAGTATCCTTGCTGAAGCCGTTCACTTGTATAGCTTGTCCTCGATGATGACTACGTACTGCTTGCTTCATCTCGTTAGTCATTCGGCCAGGATCTTGTCTTCTGGAATTGTGCCTTTTAGAATATGGTCGATGAATGGCTGTCGCCAGTCATTGGCATCCTCGAGCATGGCAACGATTGCTGATGGGCTAGAGTTTTAGTGCTCGTCGTCCTTAATTAATGATTTGGTGAGTTCTTGGATGAATACACCCTTGAGGACCATCGCCCGAGAAGAACCAAGGTGGGCCAGGGCATCGGCTGACGAATTATTATCGTGGGGAATATGATGAAACTCTAGGCCAAAGAACTTGCCTTTGAGTTTTTGGACCTCAGCGCAATAAGCGTCCATCTTGTCACTGATGCAAGACCAATCCTTATTGACCAAGCTAATAGCCAGCTTGGAGTCTCCATAAACCATGAGCTGTTTCATCCTGAGGGATACTGATATCTAGAGGCCATGTAACATGGCTTCATATTCTGCCGCGTTTTTTGAAGCCTTAAACGACAGCTATAGTACGTAACGCAGCTTTTCTCCTTTTAGGGATATAAGTAGAATTCCTACGCCGGCACCATCTATGCTGAGAGAGCCATCAAAGTACATTGTCTAGTATTCCTTTTCTTCCCGGCTTAGGGGTAGTTGTATTTCGGTCCACTCGGCAATGAAGTCGGCTAGAGCTTACAATTTTATGGTGGTGCTGGAGTGGAATTCCATCATGTACTCCCCCATCTCAACGGCCGACTTTACAATTTGCCCTGTTGCATCTCGATTGTGGAGTATGTCGTCTAGAGGGTATTCTGTCATGACCACGATCTTGTGGGCTTAGAAATAATGCTTTAACTTCTGAGCGGTGAGTAGGATGGCATAAAGGAGCTTCTGTACTTGTGGATACCTTGTTTTTGATAGGCCAAGGACTTCTGATACAAAATATACCGGCCTTTGGACTAGAAATACATGTCCCTCCTTGGGCCGTTCAACTACTACGGTCGTGCTGATGACATTGGTCATGGTGGAGATGTAGAGGAGAACCTCTTCTGGATTTAGAGCCATGAGGATTGGATGTGAGGTCAAAAATTTCTTTAGTGCGACAAACTCCTCGTCGGCCTCGGCTGTCCATTGAAAATCTTCCTCCTTCAATAATTTGAAGGAGGAAGCTCCTCTTTCCCCTATATGAGAAATAAATCTCTCGAGGACTATCATACAACCGGTGAGCTTCTAGACTTTCTTGGCATTGTTGGGTTTTTCATCTTCATTGTTGTCGCTATTTTATCCGAATTGGCCTCAATGCCCCGGTTGCTGACGATGAACCCGAGTAGTTTCCTAAATGGTACTTCGAAGACACTTTTTAGGATTAAGCTTCCATCGAAACTTTCGTAGGTTAGTGAATGTCTCAGCAATGTCGCTGATGAGGTTGTCGCCTTCTCTAGATTTTATGACCACATCGTCGACATATGCCTCGACGTTGCGGCTAATCTGCTTTGAGAGACATCACTGGATGACCCACTAATATGTTGCTCCTACGTTTTTAAGGCCGAAAGGCATGGTTGTATAACAGTATGCTCTGAAAGGCATGATGAAAGATGTTTTTTCCTGGTCTTCTTCTTTATGGTTGATCTGGTGATAACTAGAGTAGCAGTCGAGGAAGCACAGGAGGGAGCATCCTGCCATTGAATCAATGACTTGGTCTATCCGAGGTAGCCTAAAAGGATCCTTCGAACAGTGCTTGTTTAGGTCGGTGTAGTCGACGCACATTTGCCATTGTCTTGTCTTCTTTCTTACTAGGACTGGGTTGGCGAGCCATTTGGGATGGTAAACTTCGTGAATGAATCCCGCTGCTAGGAGGCAGGTGATTTCCCATTCGTTTCGCGCACGGGAAGGATTCGATAATAAGGAAATGAAGAACGGGAACGAAACGAAATAAAGCATTTCTAGCGGATGAGCTTCTCCCTATTTTGTCTGGTAATAGAATAGGGCGGCTTGCTTTGACCAACACTCCACTTTTTGCTCTGTCCATGGAGCGTATGAATTTCCTTGAATGTAGATAGACCAAAAAAGGGAATAAAGCGACAACAATGAAATTTATAGTAAGAGGAAAATCCGTCGACTTTATAAATTGTGAGGGTTCAAGTCAAGTCCCTCTATCCCCAATAAAAAGCCCATTTTACTTCCTAACTATTGTACCAACCTCTATTTTGCAAAGGAAGAATTGTTGACCAGTCTGGATAAGTTGGAGCTTTTGCAGGAAAGAGAGGGAATTGGAGCAAGAGGAGTGGGAGTGCGTTGATTACTGATTTCACTGGGGTTCCCTTTTCCTTTTTAGTTGAGTTTCGCCTCTCCTCCTTTTCTTGTCTCCATTCTGATTGATTCGCTTCTTCGTGCCTCTCTCTAGTAGACTTTAGATTCAGTCGTCCGTTTGTTTTGTTTTGAATTGACATAGAGAAATCTTTCTCGCGTTCCCTTAATTCAGGAATAGGCAAGAATTCTAAAAATCCCAATGGGGTAAAAGAATCAAATCCTGGAATTCCTATTCGAGATTTTTTTCAGGATGTATATTGGCTCCTCTCCTTTCATCCATAATTAGCATATAGCTGATACGTACAAGGAACTAGTCACCTATCCGCTTTCTTGATTCTTTAGATGATAGGAGTGATAAACTGGTCCGATTGTATATGTCTCTGTTTCAGACAAGAGAAGAAGTCAGAAGGGCAGGTTCTCTTTCATCCGTCTTTTCTAGGTGCGCATCTCCATCTACTAAAAGTAATAAGAACAATAAGAACTCGAATTCTTATCGATACTGGAACTCAGAGCATAGGAGGGAAAGTCAGCAACGGATCGGATGCCTTTAAGGGTTCTTTTCCATGTTATGGCGACCTTATTTAGTCCTTCATTTGCTAGCGCCTGTGTAAATAGTGTGCTGGCGCGAAATAATTTGATCCATGGACGGCACCGTTGTGGTAAAGGTCGTAATTCCAGAGGAATCATTACCGCAAGGCATAGAGGGGGAGGTCATAAGCGGTGGGGAAACGCAGAATTTAGTTCATGCCACGACGATCCTTCAAGCAAGTCATCTCAAGTTTGAAAGGCGGCAGGTAAACTAGGGAAACAGAAACTATTGTTTTTGGTGAATTATCAGTGTGCAGATGAATTTCATCCACAGCTATTGAAGCGGCCCGGCTGCCCCACCAGCTCCTGCTGTCAATGAGGCGGCGATTAGAGAGGCCCCCCTTAAGGTTGTGGAGGAGCCGACTTCTCCTTTACAGGATCCCGATAAGGAGGCAGGATCTCCTCCAGAGAGATCACCCCAGGTTCCATTGATACCGCCATCCCTGGATCCAGGGAGAACGCCGGAAGCTCAAGTGAAAGAGGTCGCTGAGGCGGCTGTCACCGGGGTTGTCAAGGGCTGCTGCTCCTCCTTTTCAGAGTGTCTTTTCAGTGAGAGCCTCTTTCCTATCTTGGTTGAACCTCCATAGCTTCTGCTTTATTGGCTTGGCTGTTGGATATACGTGGAGTTTATGCTTGATCAGCTCTCGAGGAACCTCAGTCATGTCGGAGGGCTTCTATGCAAAGATATCCATATTAGAGCGCAGGAAGCTGACGAGCGTGATTTCTTATTTAGGGTTGAGTCATGCCCCGATGGTAGCAGTTTTTATCAGGTTGGCATCAGATAGGGTGATCTTCTTGGTGTTCGAGGGTATGGGGGAGATCCCTGAGGGAGTTGGTGCCTTGGGTGGAATTTTCGAGGCCTCGGGAGGATGTGCTCGGACTTACTTGAGGATTTCCTCCATTCGAGCCGATAGGTCAACAGCCTCGGCCAGGGTGAGACTATCTTTCTCACATGCACAAGAAGTACCAATATTTTCCCGAACAATGATAACCCCACTAAGACCCGGCATCTTGAGCACCAAGTATGGGTAGTGTCCAATGGCCATGAATTTGGCTATGGGTGGCCTTTCAAGGACGGCGTGGAACGGGATATCGTATTCTACGATCCAGGAGGAATGTGCTCGGTCCGATAATTATCTCGAGAGCTGAACGTGACCAGTAGAGTTATTGAGCTGAGTGGTACCGAGCTTTGCCCAGGTATAATACCATAAAATGGGAAGTTATCCCCCTTTTGGAGGGGGTCGACTGAGATGCCAAGATCAATGAGGAACTAGCGAACGAGGATGTTCAACCCGCTGCCCCCATCGATCAAGACCCGCCTCATGGGTACTTTGAGTATCACTGGGTCGACAACCAGCGGCCAACGCCCAGTCTTTGGGACATTAGTCCATTGATAATCTCGGGAGAAGGTGATCGGACTTTTTACCACCGCAACTATTGGATCTCCTCGAACCCCACTGCATTGATGCATCGGTTCAGAATCTTTTGTTGCCATTTAGTTTTGGCTGATGTGGGGCCACCAAAGACGATATTCACCATCTTATGAGGCTCCTAGAAATTATTGTTATCTTGAGGCCGACTATCCTTCCTCAGGGCATCATCATCGTCCCGATGTCTTTTGCCTTGGAGGGGATTACCGCAGGATTTCTTAACGAGTACATCTTGCAAGGAGTAGCATTTATGCATGGTATGCTTATCCTTTAAATGAAACGGGCAGGGTTTATCGAGTTCCTCCAACATGGCTTCGTCTTCCTAGCATCATGAACTGTAGGCTGCCACCAAAGTTCTTTCCGTCTTCCTTTTTCACTCTTGCTTGCCTCGAGAGGATCTCGGTCAATCATCCTCTCGTCGAGGGGATCAAGGATGGTCGTCTCTGTTTCGATGAGATCGGGTCTCGTGGCATGATCGCTCTATCTTTTCCCTTCGAGCATCTTCGCAGTCGGTGTAGCTTTTTACAATAGAGATCATTCGGGCTGTAGTCTTTGGCTTCTTACTCACGGGGCCCCATGCACCTCGGAAGAGTGGTGCAAGGCGTCGATGAAGCAATTGATGATATCACATTCGTCGATGTCCTCGATTGTGGTCCTTTTCTTCGAGAACCTCTGGATAAAGCTGCGGAGCTTCTCGTCCTCCTTTTGTTGCAATCGCTGCAGGTCATATCGAGTCACTGGCTTCTGCCATGTTCCTTGATAGTTGTCGATGAAAGCCGAATGAAGCTACGCCCAGGAGTCGATAGAATTCCTGGGTAAGCTCGAGAGCTAGTTATTGGCAGATGAGGAGAGCATGACCAGTAGGTAGTTAGCCATGACCCTTTTGTCTCCTCCTGCTGCATAAACGACGGTGTAATAGAGTGACAGCCACTATGAGGGATCTGTTTTACCATCATATGGTTTGATTCCCGTTGGGCGGAAAGACTTCGGCCACTTGACTTGCCTTAGTCGTCAAGTGAATGCGGGGAAGCCACCGTGGTCATCTCGACTTCTGCTTCTTCTATGATTCTGGGGATTGCAACCTTCAATCCAATCGTCATGGTCGGCACTGCTGCTGATACTACTATGGCTGTTCTTGAGGTTGCCTCGATTGTCAGTCTGCTGGTGGATCTCGGAGCGCAACCTGTTCCGTCTTCTCGAGGGCGGTGGTAGTAAGTGATCACCGTGCGAGCTATCAACAGGTGGAATTCGGCTATGCGACGGCTGATACCGGTCCAGATCGTCACCCTCCTTATCCTTTGGGGAGGTAGTCAGTGGTCGGGTCAAAGCCGGAGCCGAGGTGTTGATCTGTGTCGCTATCGCCTGGGCCAAGGCTTTTGCTCGTCATAGCTCCAGCTTCTTAGGGAGGGCGCTGAGAGCCTTCTTGATTGTCACCAGGTTGGCGGCTGGAGTTTTGAAGACTTTCTCTTTATTGAACTCCAAGGTGAATTCGTCTTTGAGGTTTCGGTGAACCCCGTTGTCTTGTTTGATCTGGTTATCCTCGGCATGTCGACGCCACTCGCTACTGGTTGTAGACAGCGCCCCTTCAGCCATCATGACAAGATTGGCTGGAAATCAGAGGCCACCTGGTCATCGATCATCATTAGGCTTACAGATCAACTCGGTCCTTGCCCACCGATGACGGACCGTTCTACCCTTCTCATCAGAGAATATGATGTAGTGCTCGAGGTCAACTAGGTCTTGGGTATGACGCAGCTGGCTACCCTACCTGGAGACTGAAAAGAGAGCTGAGTCTCCTCGTTCAACCAGTCTATGAGTAGTGCTCGGCGATGGGCTCGACAGGACAAGCCGCCCCACCGAGTCCCCGACGAACGTCAGACTCCCGAATATGAACACGAAGCCGATGGGCACGAGGAAACCTAAAAGAGATCACATCGGATCCTGGTGAAAGCAACGCAATCCCCTACCTGACACACCAACTATTGGTGAATCACCGATCAGTCCACCTAAAGGGGTACCTGAGGTGGTGATTGGATGCATGTAAGGGAAGTGCAACGCCTTTAAACCCGATGGTTGACTCTAGAACACAAGAACCAAGGTTTATACTGGTTCAGGCCTCCCAGATAATAATAGCCCTACGTCCAGTGTTTTAGTGTATAATATGTTGGTGGATCTTACAATATAGCACAATTAAGCTATGGAGGCTTAAGGCATCGAAAGCAAAAAAAAATATGTTAGTGCTAGATGGCTAGATGATGTAAATAGATGAGATGATCCTGGGGGTTTCTTGCCTCTTTTATATACTCAGGAGGTGAACCCAATAACCCAAGACTCTGTCCTGAGTCAAACTTGGATTTTCTACCAAACTCGAATGCTAAATCCCTAACTACAAGGATTCTAGTACAAATAAATCTCTTGATACCATATCTGGAGTTCGATTACCCGATAAGGACTCAACTTTCCTTATCGGAATTAGACCCCTGTTCATGAGCCATACCGGACAGTCAATGCTGGTCTTGGCCTGTTCTTGGTTCGGTCTGATAAGCCCAACTATGAGTTACCCAGAGGTCATATCCCCGATAGGTAGAAAACCAAAACGACTTATTTTTCTATACTGGATGGAGTAATTTCTAATGATTGTATAGCTATCAAGAAATTTGTCTTGCTTGTTCTATGATAACACTATGGTCAAGAAAACCATCAATGGTGTTTAACACTAGATTGATAGTGTGTGTAACATAGATTGCTACACTATTGTTAGATATTCTTATTTCACCAACCTACGAGCGTTTTTGTAGTTCACGCCATTGTTAGTGATAATTTGCATGACATTTTTTGGACCAATCTCATGCAGCAAAGTCTTAATCTCATATAGAAATGATGTTTAGTAACTAGATTTCAACTACAAATGCACAAACAAAACATATGTACCTTGCATAGGTACTTTGCCCTCCTTTCTCTTGGCAAAGATCATGTGAGTGTGCAGTTATGCTTCGAGCTTTAGCAGGAGATAGGAGTGTTTGTTCCGCTAAGGAAAGGAAGGTTTTCGTCATAGGCGCAGCAAAGGAGTTAGCGTCATGATTTTAGAACCCCACACTTTCTATCGTCTCATGCCTGTCATATCTATGGACTTATAGAAATACATAATGCCATTGTAATATATCATAAAATTGATGACACTCATGCCCGTCAGCCTTGACCATGAGTCACACATAACACTAACTTTATAAGTTGGCCACTTCTGCTTGAAAATATTGAAGTGCCCTAGGATCTCCCGCTCATTAGCGTCTAAGTACTTTCCATCAATATCTCTCCTAGAAGACAAAGCGACACCTTCACCTACAACACAAGCCATGTCATTACAGAAAATAATGCAATATCAATACATGTACATAACACTATCACAGAAAACCCTATTAGTGACAGGTAATAACCTCTATTAGTGACGGATATATCTTCTGTCACTCTTATCATGTTAGTGAAGCCAGGTCATTAGTGACACGTGTTCACCCATCACTAAAGGGTCACCCTTTAGTGACGGGTGATAATATCGACCCCTCACCAAAGGGGTTCATGCCGGTGCGCCTGTAATGGCCCTTTAGTGATGGGTCGTAATGTGACCCGTCGCTAAAGGGATCCTTTATTTAGTGACGGGTTATTGTTCAGGCATGTCATTAATATTACGGTCATATTAAAAAATAATTAATTTTAGGCTGCATCCTGAATCAAAGCCAGGATTTGGAAGCCAACATTGTAAACACATCACAGAACAACATATAAGTTTTAGAACCAAATTAATATCATATATATTGACTTAAAGTTTTATCACAAAAATTCTACAAGGTTCAAACATAGAAAATAACAATTTACACCGCATACCACATACATAGCGATAGACAAATTCCTCCACTTGGCTACAGTCCAATCTAGCTCGGCTAACCATGTCGTCGTCGTCGCTCATTGCACAACATCTACCAACATCTACCGCTCAGCTACCGCGCAAATCATTCGGTACAGCAATAGATCCACGTGGTACCGAGCTATCGGCGACCGGATCTCTGGCGACGTGCGGCAGATGGCGATCGGTGGTGACGAGCGAGGAGTCTGGCGGTGGGATGGAGAGGAATGCAGAATGCTGTGAAGAGCGAGCCGAGAAAGAGTGGAGAAAGTGAATTATGTCGATGGGAGAGAGAATGTTCTTATTTTCTGCGTAAAAATAAAAAAGGAAAAGAACATTGCTGGGCTAATGGGCCGGCGGCCTGGCATGGTAAAATTAATTTTCTATTTTCGTTTATCTTACTCGGTTCGTAGCTTTGTGCTATTTTAATATTTTTTAAAAAAAATTCACCGTAAATTATCATAAATCAACTAATATTTTAGGATTTTTTTGGATTTCTTTTTCGATTTCAAACTTGAATTTAAAATCAAAAACCGACGCTGGATGTCCGGACAAGTAGCGAATTGGATAACCCTGCTTTTTCTATACTATTTAAAAAGATGATAATAGTGGTGAGTCTGTCTCACACCACCACATTTAACATGCGCCCATTATCAGTCTGCATGTGTCTCTTTCTCTTTCCTCGTTACACCCCGCCGCCTCGGTTTCTACTGTCGCTTGCACAGCCTGGCGCCTCTCTTCAAACTTCTCCCACGGCTGCCGCCTGCCCACCTCCTGCGCCGTCCTCCCCCATGCCCCGGCTCCCACGCCCGACAGGCACCGCCCGTCCGCCGCCTGCCCTATCCGCCTGCGCCGCCTCCCCAACGCCGTCTGCGCGCACGACGCGCCACCGCGCGGGGGCGTCCCGCTGCCCGACAGGCACCGCCCGTCTGCCGCCTGCCCCATCCGGCCACCCCCCTTC
>KE371618.1:569771-609630 GCA_000418225.1 Zizania latifolia | reverse complement strand
CCGCCTGAGCCGCCTCCCCACGCCGTCTGGGCCTCTCGGCCGGCCATCTCCCTCCGCCGTCTGAAATGTTGAAATATATGGTTTAGGTGAGGCTAATTTCCTTGGAGGTGTTGCGAGGGTGAAAGGAGTGAAAGATTTCAATCCTGAAAGTGACAAGGTTAGGTTATTCATATCACCTATTATGTTTATTTTCCATTGTACTTTGATTGCACCATTCTTAAAAATCATGTTCTGCCAGTATGCAAAGCCGAATTCTGTCATTGGATTCCCTGGGGCTCTGGAGCTCATAATGGAGGTATTTGCAGTGCCTAAGATAAAACCTGTGCTAGATTAATAATGTTAAAAAGTGACTGTTGGTTCGTTTCTTTGTCAATATAGTGCAAAAATGCTGGTCTAAAGGTTGCGATTGCATCCAGTGCTGATAGGGTTAAGGTGGATGCAAATCTGGCAGCTGCTGGTTTGCCTGTGTCACTGTAGGTGTTTGTTTCTTCCTTCGTATTCCAAACAGTTATGTACTAATGCCATCATTTGCATAATAACACATATATAATATATTCGTCGCTCATATCTTTGCCAGTTCTTTCTGTCTGATAACCTGAATTAGAATTTATAGGGTGATGAATTCATTAAACATTCTACATGAGAAAGTAGTTATAAATATATCTCTACTGGATAAATGCGAAATAATCAATGAAAGTAAGAACGAAGAAACTTAGAAAAGTGCCGAGTAATAGAAAAATTAACATTAGGAGGTATCTTTACCTCTCCATACCTCCCAAGGACCATAAAAAGCTCTTAAGTTTGTAAAAGCAATAGAGATGGACTATTGCATTAATTTCATCTTTTGGATACCTGCTATGTAGTTATAATAAACAGAAGAGGCCATCAGGTGTATTCAAGCTGTACACAATTTTGTTTTAGAAGGGAAAGTGTTAAGGTCAGCTTCTATGCTTTGTGGTCTTATTGCAGTTTTAGTGCTTTACATAATACGTTTAACCTAATAGTTATTTATGCCACAGAGCATGCTTTGGTACTACAAAGTATTGCCATGCTTTACCTGTTTTAGATCTAAGGTATTTGCCAGTCCTGGCTATTGTTGCTTGTATATAAGGCTCTTGTTTTCGCCCTCACGCTTATGATGGCATTGCTTTGTTTCGGATGCAAGATTTGCTGCTGCTGGCTTGGCTTCTTCCAGCAAGAGTACAATGAAGCTCATACACTATCACGCATACACAATTACACAGCACACACACTTGTCAGTGTGCCACTGAACACGCTAAAAAGAATGAGATAAAACCGGCAACAAATCCCTAACATCATTAAATTTATATTAAATACATCATATCCCTAACATCATTAAATTTATATTAAATACATCATATATGTTTAAATCCCATAATTGGCCCAAAAATTAAAACTTGTAAGCATTGCGCCTGCTGGTAAAGTTGTAATCCTGTAATCATATATGTCATATATTCCTCAAAACAATGTGACGCAGCTTCATTATCTCGTGGGATGTGTACTTAGGTTCTGTCAATTGCTTGCTTCATTTGTTTTTTTAATAATGAAGGCCACTTCCAATAATGTCACATCCTCCTGGCAAATATGCTGGTAAAGGAAAACAAGGTGAGTTGCCACTTAAAATTATTTATAACACCCTGATAAGTATTAAATATAGCAGATGCACCTATATGTCTATTATAAATTGTCTTGGCAGTGGCGGAAAAACCTAAGAAGATGAAAAGATCTCGTCTCAATGCTATGCCTTGTACTCCAACTGGTTTGACAATACATGAGCCATCAAACAGAGCCAACTGGTAAAGTGTTTCAATTCACTTAGTAGTTATTTGTGGTAGATTAAAATTTTGTCTAATATACTCTTCACATGTGTCAGATGTTATTGGCATGGTCATGTTTGTAAGCTCTATAGGATTTGTGGACGGTTACTACAAGAGGAAGATCCCAGTTAGAAATGTCATGATAATTGATGGAAGGTATGTGAGCTACTGTAAACATATTATACTTATAGTTCTATGTGTTTCTATTTAGTTTTCAATATGTAATGAAGTTTATATCTTTCTTTGTTTTTATGATTTTATAGTTTTAAGTCAATGATGATTGTTGTCAACGACAAATTACTTACCACCTATTTGACTAAATGGGCAAGATGCTCTGATGAGCGTACTATCATTGTTGTTACTATGCTAAGAGCAAAACGTGAACAAGGTAACATTAATGTATCTTTATTAAAAATGTACCAACCTATCTTATGATGAACAAATTATCTAACATATGATTACTTTGATTTATTACTATTTAGATTTTAGTCTACATTCTATATGCTTTAGTAGGGCCTACTTTGAGCCAAACATCGCAATTGCACGTGAGCTGAGGCGAAGGTAATGAAAGTTTAATTTAATTACTTTATTATTTTATTTTTGCTATTATACTCATCTATCTATTGTAATTGATCTATAGTCTCAACAATGAACTTAGTGAGAAACCTTCTCCATAACATCAAGATGGCAAAAACTTCCTAGACAAGCATTACATATTATGGAAGAGGGTGGAGGTTATTATGAAAGAAGCATATGATGATTTTGTATCTATGAGATAACTTTAGATGTTTGTTAGAAGTAGATATAATCTTTATGCTTAAGATGTGTGGTAACCTTTAGATGCATTTCTGCAATGAAGTTGTAATCAAATTATGATCAATGTTATTTTATCATGTTTTAAGTTATTTGTATCATTTGTATGGTGTTTTTTTAATGTTATATTTTTTTTCTGTTGTAACGTACGGACACTAAACTAGTAGCTAACAAAGGGCCTCTCTGATCTTGGACTCAACCAAAAAATGGTGGTGGATCTGGATAAGCTGCCTTCTGGTGATAGCACTGATCAAATCAAGGCAGTTAATCACGATGGATTCAAGTAATCAACAAACACCAGACCAGTCTGATCGATATCCAAATCCCTGTAGAGCTGACACGGGAAGAGATGAAGTTGACGGGCATCAGGCCGAGCGCCTCAAGCCATTGCCGCCGCGTCCGAAGAGACCCGCCTGCAGCACCCATTCCTCGATCATGTCCTGCGCCGCGCGGCCGTTGTCCGACGGCATCAGGTGCCCGGCGCCGTACACGACCACGTGGGAGAGCGGCCCTGACCGCTGCACGTACCCGGCGAGATCCCCGGCAACGCGCCACACGGCGCGGTCGGCGTCGAGGAAGGCGCGAAGGCCGTCCCACTCCACCTCCCGCATCCACGCCTCTGTGGAGACCACGCCGTCCCTCAGGTCGCGGATGCCCTGGTACAGCAGCACGCGCGTTCCCCGCAGCAGCGCCTCCACCTCCGGCTTCACGCTCTTCATCACGTCCTCGTGCATCACGGCGCCCACCGCGCCGCTGCACTCCTCCCACTCCACGTCCCCGCGCGCGCCCAGCGCCGCCTTGACCTCCGCCCGATTCAGGAACTTCCCCACCGGGCCCGTCGCGTACGGCCGCTGCTTGGCCGCGTCGTATAGCGTCGCCAGGCCCGTCACGTTCTGCAGCCATGACAGCACGCGGCCCCTCGCGTCGGCTGCCTCGCGCCACCTCGCCGCGTTGGTCAGCTCGACCGCTTCCGCTTGCATCGCCTCGAGCTCCTTTTTCTGCCTGGCGTTGATGAGCCCCATGAAGTAGGCGGTGTCCGCGTGCGTGGCCACCTGCGCGACCGGGTGCGTTAGCCCGTTGCCGATGGCCACCCCGCGCAGGTTAACCCGCAGCGGCTTCGGCAGCGTGGGGTTCACGGCCAGGATATACGATCCAGCCGCGGGGATGTACTTGCCAGCGTAGCTCTCGCCGGTGAGGAAGAATGGGCGGGAGCGATAGCCCGGCTGGATGGAGAAGAATGACTGGAGGGCAGCGAAGATGTGCGCGGCGACGACGGATTGGTTGGTGGGGATAGCGGTGGGGGACGGTGCGGCGCTGAAGCCCGTGCCAAGCGGGTTGTCGATGAAGAGAAGACCAAACCGGCGATTCCATGAAAAGGGGTTGGGCGAGACGGAAACGGAGTCGGGGTTGACAAAGTACGGGCCGAGCTCGAAGAAGTTGCCCGCCAGACCGGAGCACCCCGGGCCACCCTGGAGCCAGAGGAGGAGCGGCGTGGAGGCCGGCGGCGTGAGAGGCTGCGTCGCCTCGTAGAAGGCGAAGAAGAGCGATGCGTTGACTGGCGGGATGGGGAGGTAGCCGGACCTGGTCGGCAGGGCTTCTTTGGGGAACACCACCGTCGCCGCCGCTGCAGCTGACAGTGGGACGGCGGTGGCGAAGAAGACGACGGCGAGGAGGACGGCGAGGAGAAGCGGCGGAGCCATTGGGCAGTGCGGTTGAGATAAGAATAGAATAGGGGAGCTCCCCAGTCCCCACCAGTGTCGCGCGCCCACGCAGTGGTCCGTGGAGCTGAAATGGCAGCTATTGTTTGCAGCCACCGATAACGAGGCTGCTCGTCAACCCGTCTGTGTCATCTCTTTCTACTGTACCTTGTTTGTGCCTATTGTTAACGCCACAACTTTTGACGCTGCCGGAGACGTCACGGTGTGCGTTGTAACCGGGGAAAATTGATAATTTCATACTCTCTATATTGCCACTTAATTATATTTATTGTTAGCCATGATAATAACATATAAAATTATTTTAGTTAATAACATATGTAACAAGATGATAAAAACTGAAGCCACTAATTATTCAGTATCAAACTACAAATACATCTATAAACATTGACAATTGACTATAGTGCTGCTTGTGTGCATTTTTTGGCCACTTTAAAAATATTATCTCTATCCTTTTAACAAAATAATTATCATATTTATAATGGAAAATAAATTTTAGATATATTTTTTATATTTACATAGGTATTAAAGTCAAAACCACAAAAATATATATATATAAACATTAAATAATTCTCTAAATTATAGTACTAGGTTCTAAAATTTATTTTTTGGTTTGTTTTTAACTGCCGAAAATGACATCTCATCTGTTCTTGCCGGCCAGGTGTCTAATCACTCTGTTTCATAATACCTCCTAGTTTTATTTTGTAGAGATTGTGGTATGATGATGATGTCAGGAGTGTGACCCATAGTACTCTGTGACTGCACCTATTAATCCGGATCAAGGGGAGACCAAGACCAGCATTGATCGTCCGATACGGTCTATGGAGAGGGGTTTAACACCGATAAGGAAGGTTGAGTCCTTATCAGGTAGTCGAACTCCTAATATAGCTTCAAGAGATTTATTTGTATTAGAATCATTGTAATTAGGAATTTAGCACCCGAGTTCGGTAGACAATCCTACATCGACGCGGGATTGAATCCTGGATTGTTGGGCTCACCTCCTAAGTATATAAAGGAAGCGAGGCACTCCTCGAAGGAGAAGCTTTCTAGCATATTTTTTTTGCTTTCGACGCCTCAAGCCCCGATAGCTTAATTGCGTCGTATTGTAAGCTCTACCACCATATTAAACACCAAAACACTTGACGTAAGATTATTATCCTCTGGGAGACCCAAACCAGTATAAATGTTGGCTCTTGTGTTCTAGAGTTGACCATCAGGTTCGAAAGTGCTGCGCTTCCCTTACACACATCTAAGCACCACCTCGGGTATCCCCTTGGGTGGACTGCTCGGTGATTCACCAACAGTTAGCGCGCTAGGTAAGGGCTCACGTCGCTTTCACCAGGATCCGATGGCAACGCCACGTCAACTCTCCGCAAGCCTGGGATGACGCTCGTCTTGGGCAACACAACATATGTCGCTGATTCGCTAGGGAGGCTGATTTCTTTCAATTCGATCCTGACTCCTGAGCAATCGCCGGGCCAGACTCTCGACCCCTTTCTCCCGCGAACGGAAGATCGGACCACCGAGCGTCTGGCTGACACTCTCTGGGAGGTGACTCTGGGTCAGCTCCCCGATCAGGCGGCTTCCCAAGTCATTCGACGCCTTCACCAGAGCTTCGAGGAGTTGCCTCCCCGAGGCTTGCGTCATCAAGGAGATTTTCCTGAGCATGCCGGAGGTCACCTCGCTAGGCAGCTCACTCGAACACTATCCGGATCCACCAACGACTATACTACGGTCCCAAGATCTAACTCCCCTCATCGCACCGAGTCAACGAGACCATGGCGCAGAGATTCCAGAAGGAGCGATTGGGGACCTCGGAGGGACAGGCGGAGATTCAAGCGCTCGAAGAAGGACCGACATAATGACACTAGGAACAGGAGGGACAGCACCGAGGATCGACCACGCAGACGATGGATCCGCAGAAGGGTGTGGCGTAAGAAGACCAGCGAAGATGTCATGATGCATGAAGAGTAGCAAGCCGAGATCGAGAAGACGGTGGACCAGTGGGGATCGACGTCGAGCCAAGTCACCGTCGAGAGAAGAACTTCAGTCCGACGCCACCCTGAATTTTGCCAAAAGCAACGAACGTCGTCATGATCAAGCCCCTCTTTTTTCTAGCTATGTACTCTTCACTTTATATGAAATAAAGTTTAGACTTTTTATTAAGAAGTACCACGTTATTTACCTTCATCGGCAACAATCGTTAGGCTCAAACCCTTCCAGGTCAATGCGAAACATCACGTGTCTAGCTCAAATAGTTGTGCCCCTATGAATTTGCTCTGGGTTTGGCATCAATAACCATGCTGGCAAAAAAGAGTTGGCGTTTGTGCCCTCTCGGCGTCCGACCGCCAGCTAAGACCCTCGGGAGCTCGAGTCCTAGGCCTTAACTTCGAAAAAGTCTTGGCGGCCTCGAAAACCCGTGATGCTTAATGTCAAGATTGGCGCATAAGCGGCATTAGTTTCCTGCACCCAAAACTATATGGCTACACTAGGGGCTCGAGGTCTTGCCTCGGACACGCGAAGAACTTAGTAAAAATCACAAACCCGCAAGAACCTCGAGGACTTGTCTGGCCTGATGTCGGTAGGTGCGTGTGTAGCCTAAGGGCCACGCACCGAGCACTATATAGCCTAAAGTTCCTTGGGATGAAAGCACCATTGGGACTTAAAAATTGCAAATTGTAGAAAATTAAATCTTCGCTTCACAAAAAGAAGCCAAAGTTCTTAAACATAAGTTTCATACTGATCGCTCCTAACACTGATGCAGATTATGATACAACTGCTCAGCGGGGGACACCACTCCAGGCTATAGGACTTCAGGAGGCGTTGCCACAGCAGGAGGGTCCTCGGGAAGGGGCAGGAAATGGAGGCCGCTGGTGACCACGGCGGCAATACCTTCCACTTCCTATTGGAACGCCGCCACTTGATCTTCGGTCATTTCGGCAGGCATTCCACGCTCCAGCACCCGAAGGTCCGCCGATGGGAAATGAGATCGGACGTAGACCAAGGCCTGCTCGCCCCAGTCCACACCGCCTCATCGATGAGAAGGTAGAGCTAGGTCTCAAGCCCCTCAAGCTTCTCCTGGTACTCCAAGCTAGCATCCTTGATGAGGAGTGAGTACGCACGCTCGACGACCGTGCAAACCTCGGTCGCCTCCCCCTCAAGCTCCCCGATGCGGGCACGGTCCCGATCACCGCCAAAGTTTTCACCGCAGCAGCCCGGCACAATAGCTCAATGTTCTAGGCCAGAAGATCGACATGCTCATGATGGAGTGACTCAACCTCAGCCTCGAGGGCCACCACACGGCCAGCGTCCAGCGTATACTGCGCTCGGAGCAGCTGCAGGGCATAAACAACTGTCAAAGCAATCACGTGGCTTAAGGAAAAAATCAACCAACGGAGAAAGAGGACTTACATCAGCAAGCTGCGACAAAAGGATGGCAGCTACCCCTAGCATCGGGCCTTGGATTGGCTCAGGGGCCACAAACCCCGTGTTAGGGGCCCCCGATTCGGCCCCCAGCTCAAGACTATCCACCACCACCGAGCAGGGAGTTGGCCAACCGAACTATCAGGAATATGATCTCGGGTTACCTCCTGAGTGATTTTATGATAATCGAGTAAAGGAGGGGTCAACAGACTTAACGTTAAAGACGACCAGTCAACGGTCAATATTCTCTAGACAACCAGCGGTCGAGGACCTGAAGGCTCCCTGAGTCTAGCACTCGGGAGGCCTTCCCGATCACAGGCACTCGGATGGTCGCCATCAAGAGCCAGGCCGTCATTAAGCTCCACGTTGTACAGTTATTATTGCTGTTATATCTTGGAGTTATTGCCCACGAACTGACCGTTTATCCTCATAATTGGTCATTAATGGGGCATATTAACTATAATTTGTAACCCCCGATCCCTCTCATATAGAGGGATCGGAGGGAGCCCATAAAGGGAAAGGTTTTCCTAGACGATTTCATATGCTTAAGGCTATTCACGCCCCAAAGCTCATTCAACACTCACAGGATTAGGGTTATTATCCTCCGAGAGACCCAAACCTGTCTAAAAATCCCCCTTGTCTCTTAATTAGAGATAATCATCAAGATTCATCCACAGCACTCCCCATCGCCTAACCAAATCCATACTGCGGGTACCCCCGTGGTATACTGTTGTTTTGTACACAACGACAGTTGGCGTGACAGGTAGGGGATCGTAGTTTGTGTTTTTGATCGACTTGATGGCTGTTGTTTGCAAGGTCAACACCCAGGTTTCCGTCGGAGCCATGATCACCTTCGGGAGCCTGAATTTCATTGGTGATTGTATGCGCCAACTGGTTCTGACTACCACCGCCCAAACGAGGGTGAAGGTTTCGTGCACTCCAGCTATGCGCCCATCTGTCCCTCGAGCGCCCGAGCGATCTGCTCCACTCAGGACACCCTCCTCGGCTCCCCGGGCGTCCGAGCATCTAGCTCCGCCTAGGGCTCACCCGTCGATTTCATCATCTTTGCCAATGCAAGCGGGCGCATAGTCCAACGGCGCCAATTCACTAGGGTTGCTTCAAAGCGACCTCGCCAGCCGACCGCTCCGGTCAAGCTGGCGCCATCTCCTAACGTCATCATGATGATGACGGGGGATGTCTCCGACGATGAGCCCTCCGACGCCGCTGAGTGCCGCCAAAGGAGGAACGCCGCCCGATCAGACCGTCGCGCGAGGGCCCGTGTAGAGCCCGGGACTTTGCGACATGGCGCGCAGGACACGGCGCGTAGGACTTTGAAGGCCATGCTATGTACCACACGCCAACTACGAACCTGATCACCATCAAGAGGATGCCAGCCACCCTTCCCGATTCACCCGAGCTCCAAAGGACTCGGGCTATGACCCAGGCGGCCGCCGCTCAAATTATTGACGTGGTCCCACCTCCAAGGTCACGGTCTCCGGACCATCGCTCACATTCCCGACCGTCCCGGCGGCCGGCACGCTCTCATCTAAGCGAGCGACGTGGGAGCTCTTATTCGGGTGACGCCCGAACCATCATCAATGAAGCGCGTGACGCGCGCAACACTATTTCTTTCCACCGTAGTGAGCACGAGCGCAGCGAGCTCTGTCGTCATGAGCAATACGACCAGAGTCACGGCACACCGGGGGCTAACCGGTCTGACACCGACATCTCGTGCCATGACTGCTTCCCAGCCTTCTCTGAGCGCCTTCATTGGATAGTGTGGCCTCGTAACTTCCGTCCAACGGGAGTCACGCCATACGATGGCAAGACCGACCCCTCCCAGTGGCTGCGGCTGTACTACACGGCTATCCGCACAGCTGGAGGGGACCAAGATGTCATGGTCGATTACCTCTCCATCATGCTATCTGCGGCCACCATCAGTTGGCTGGTCGGACTCCTAGAGAACTCCATCAACTCCTGGAGTGAATTGTGCGATGTCTTCATCGCCAACTATCAAGGAACCTAGCAAAGGCCGGCCTCACGGCATGACCTACACTAGATACGCCAAAAGGACGGTGAGTCCCTCCGAGACTATATCCATCGCTTCTCTGAGCGTTAGAACACCGTCGCCAGCATCTCCGATGCTGACGTCATGTCCATCTTTCAAGATGGCTTGCGTAAGCCTTCAGAGTTGTTTCGCCATCTGGTGATGAACGAGCCGACCGATCCAGGTGAGATGATCACCGTCACCGAACAATTTGTCAACGCCAAAGATGCTGAGTGGGAGCAGATGCACCCGAACACTCAAGAATCTAGCAAGGATAAGAAGAAGAAGAAGGATCATCACCGTTCGCCCTCGCGTGATAACCACGACAAGCCCGAGTCCTCCTCTCGGAACAAGAGCAGGAAGCGAAATGGCAAGGAGGTTATGGTCGCTGATAAAAATTCCTGATCCTAGGGTAGGAAGAACTCGGCATTGTAGGAGGTATTGGATAAACCCTTCATTATCCACCCTAACAGCAACCACACCACCCGCCGGTGTTACCAGTTGCAGAATCAGATGGTGAAAGAGGCGGAAGAAAACCCACGGCATGACAAGCATCGCCAGGATGATAAAAAGAAGAAGTCCAAAGAGGACGATAAAGACGTTGAGGCATCCCTAGCGGAAAATGATTTCCAGGAGCCCGCTCAGACGGTCTCCATGATCTTCGGTGGCACAATCGTCGTAGAATCCAAGCGCATCAGAAGCTATTGGCCCGTCGCATCAATGCCATCAGCACCACGCTGACCAAACGTCTACGGTGGTCGAAGATCTCGATCACCTTCAGTAGAGATGATCAGTGGACAGATGTCCCCAAGCCGGGACAATTCCCACTGGTCGTCGATCCGGTCATCCTCAAGGTGCGCCTCAAGAGGGTCTTGATCGATGGTGGCAGCAGCCTCGATGTCCTATTCAAAGGGACCGTGGCTGCGCTCGACATCGATGAGTCCGCACTTCAAAAGACGGACACACCTTTCTATGGGATTGTCCCGGGGAAGGCCTCTATTCCACTCGGCACGTTCACTCTACCGGTGACGTTCGGCACTCGGGACAACTACAGAACCGAACACATCAAGTTTTACGTCGCTGACTTCGAGACTACTTATCATGCTATGCTTGGGCGGCCATCCCTCGCCAAATTCATGGCGGTACCCCACTACGCCTACTTGGTCCTCAAGATTCTAGGACCGGGCGGGACCTTTTCAATAAAGGAGATGTTGCCACTTCGCACGCGTGCGAGAAAGACAGCATCGCATTGGGTGAGGCCATGGACATCTCTGTCCAAATAAAGGAGACCATTCAGGTGGCCAAGATGACGCCGACCACGAGCATGGAGATCCTGACCAACACGCCATCGACATCGGGCTTAGCGCCCTCGCCGGCTGAATACAAAAGTATTCAGCTCTCGGACGCCGACCCCTCCAAGACGGCGCTGGTCGGGACAGCGCTAGATCCTAAATAGGAAAGCGCGCTCGTCAGCTTCCTCAGTGCCAACATTGACGTATTCGCTTGGCAACCCTCTGATATGCCGGGCATACCTCGGGAGCTGATTGAGCATGAACTCCATGTACACCTTACCGCCAAGCCGGTCAAGCAGAAGATGCGCCGTTTCGCTCAGTAGCGTAAAGAGGCCATCAAAGAAGAAGTTACCCGTCTACTAGCGGCAGGGTTCATAAAAGAGATGTATCATCCCGACTGGGTAGCTAACTCAGTCCTTATAAAAAAGAAGAATGGAAAATAGAGAATGTGCATTGACTATACTGATCTCAACAAAAGATACCCTAAAGATCCTTTCCCACTGCCGCGCATCGACCAAGTCGTTGATTCCACGGCTGACAGCTCACTTCTTTGCTTCTTGGATTGCTACTCGGGATATCATCAGATCAGCCTGAAGGAAGAAGATCAAGAGAAGACATCATTAATCACCCCATTTGGTGCATATTGTTACATTTCAATGCCTTTTGGACTGAAGAATGCAGGGGCTACATACTAGCGTGCTATTTAGCGATGCCTGGCTGATCAGATCGGCCGCAACGTTGAAGCTTATGTGGATGATGTGGTCATCAAATCCAGAAGGCTAGAAGATTTAATTCCCGACCTCCAAGAGACTATAAACAACCTCCGCAAATTCCGATGGCGGCTCAACCCGGACAAGTGCATATTTGGGGTGCTGACCAGAAAATTGCTCGGTTTCATCGTCAGCAGTCGGGGAATTGAAGCATATCCAGAGAAGATTTTTGCAATATTGAACATAGCCAAGCCCAACAGCGTCAAGCACATTCAGCGTCTCACAGGCTGCATGACATCACTCGGGCGATTTATCTCCCCACTTGGCGAGCGCGGGATGCCTTTCTTTAGGTTGCTAAAAAAAGAAGACGATTTCATATGGACGCCAGAGGCCGACCAGGCTTTCGTCGACCTCAAGAAGTTTCTTTCTTCTCCACCAGTCCTGGTTGTGCTGACCTCTGGTGAAACACTGCTCCTCTACATCGCCACCACGACCCACGTGGTCAGCACCGCCATGGTCGTCGAGCGCCCGGAAGAGGGCCACGCCTATCCGGTTTAATAGCCGGTATATTTCATATCTGAGGTACTCGGGCCATCCAAAGTCTGATATCTTCAGGTTCAGAAGCTCCTGTACGCCGTCCTCATCACCGCCAGGAAGCTCAAACATTATTTCCAGACGTATTCGGTGGAGGTTATCACTGAATTTCCACTCGGCGATATTCTCTGAAACAGGGACGCAACTGGTCGGATCATGAAGTGGGCCATCGAGTTGGGTGAATATACCCTCGATTTCAAGCCCCGCACGGCCATCAAGTCCCAAGCTCTCGCTGACTTCGTTGCCGAGTGGTCCGAGATTCAACTCCCCCCGACTGCCGAGTTTTAAAAGCACTGGACTATGTATTTTGAAGGCTCGCTCAGCATTGATGGGGCAGGAGCGAGAATTCTTCTTATATCTCCTCATGGTGAAAGACTAAAGTATGCTCTTCAGCTATTATTTATGGCGTCTAACAATGCAGCCGAGTATGAAGCACTCCTTAATGACTTGCGAATCGTCATTTCTCTTGGGATTCAAAGAATAATGGTATATGAAGATTCCAAGTTAGTTATCAGCCAAGTCAACAAGGATTGATCCTGCAACAATGAGAAGATGGATGCTTACTGCAAGGAGATCCGCAAGCTAAAAGACAAGTTCACTGAACTCGAGTTTCATCACGTCCCTAGGGACGATAATTCGGCTGCTGACTTCTTGGCTAAGCTTGGTTCGTTAAGAGCCCCTATGCCGAATGGTGTTTTTCTCTAAGAACTCCTGAAGCCATCAATTCAAGATGATGAAGTTCAACCTTCTGAAGCCGAACAAGCTCCATCCATATTGGTTATCACTGACAATGAAGAAGACTGGCGACAATCAATCATTGATTTCATTCTCACTGCCAAAGCTCCTGAAGACAAAGATGCAGCAATTCGCCTTTCCAGAAGGAGCAAACAGTATGTTGTGGTAGGATCAGAGTTATATAAAAGGGCTGCTTCGACCCGAGTGCTCATGAAGTGTGTCAGCAAATCAGAAGGGTCAAGAATTCTCAAAGAGATACACTCGGGCATTTGTGGAAATCATGCTGGCGTCCGGACACTGGTCGGTAAAGCCTTCAGGTCGAGATTTTATTGGCCGACTGCTAACGAAGATGCCAAGCTCCTAGTCCGTAGCTGCCAGGGCTATCAATTTTTCTCTAAGCAGCATCATCTCCCTGCTCAAGCTCTCCAAACCATCCCATCTTCATGGCCGTTTGCATGCTGGGGCTTGATATGGTCGGACCTTTTCCAAAGGTCCTTTAGGGTTATATTTATCTTTTTGTTGCCATTGACAAATTCACCAAGTGAATAGAAGTCATACCTTTAAGGACAAACACAGCCAAGAAAGCCGCAGAGTTCATCCAAGACATAGTATACTGTTATGGCGTTCCTCATCAGATTATTACAGATCTTGGGACCCAATTTACCGGCAATAACTTTTAGGAATTCTGCGAAGACTGGTGTATTGAAGTCAAGTACGTTTCTGTTGCACACCTAAGAGCAAATGGTCAAGTTGAGCGAGCCAATGGCATGATACTCTAAGGATTAAAAGCCAGAATTTTTGATCCCCTCAATAAGTATGGCAGTCAGTGGATGAAAGAATTATCAGCTATTCTTTGGGGCCTTCACACTTAGCCCAGCCAAGCCACTGGTCAGACTCCCTTTTTCCTTGTATACGGATCGGAGGCCATTTTACCGGTGGACATGCTGCATGAGTCCCCCAAGATTCAGCACTATGAAGAAGGCGCAGCCAAGCAGACAAGAGAAGAAGATATCGACAGTCTTAAAGAAGCTCGCTTAGCTGTGGCAATACAATCTGATCAGTACCATCAAGGTTTGTGAAGGTATCATAACCGTAATGTGTGTGGTTGGTCTTTTTAAGTCAGAGATCTAGTCATTCACCGAGTACAATCTACAGTCAGCGCCCACAAGCTATCGGCACCATGGGAGGGATCGTACATTATCTCTGAGGTTACCTGACCAGGTTCATATCGCTTAATGCGTGAAGATGGTCAACCGATTGCAAACTCCTGGAATATTGAACATCTTCGGCGCTTTTATCCTTGATGCAATAAGCTAAGTCCTTGTTTTGGATTAATAAAGATGTTTGATTTTTTCCGCTCTCCTTCTTTCTTTCTTCTTTGCCCGACCCCCGAGCATTTGAAGTTTTACCACTTTAACTTTGTGTCCATGATCTGCTCTGGCTGGGTTAAATTATTCTTTCACCTGCTCGGGGGCTTGGTCTTTTGTTCTATGATTCACCCGACAACTTTTAAGTGTTATTTTTGACTACATGTGACGCATATGGTTCCAAACAGCGTGTACGTGGCTCAAGTTTCCCTGCGCTATGGACCTAAGCTATAGCATACGGTTAGAAATTCACCACAAATGGTCGGGCATGGAACACATTTATAAAGAGGAAAGCATTGTTTCATTGCACAAAAAGTATATATACAATTGTTTTTCTTCTACAATATTTCTCTTACTCAGCAGGTTCAGCCAGATAAGTTTCTAAGACCGCGACAAGGACATTGGCCGTCTCCTCCACCTCCGAGTCGATACGCTCCACGTCGGACTCTTTGACGATTGCCGGCCGCCCCGCTTGGATGTAGTCCATACGCGCTGTCGGGTACAGCGCTCGGACAATCTCAAGCGCATGCGTAGCTGCCAGCCGAACGAAGTCTCAGGCTTGCTCCCGTAGACGTGTAACCGACCCCTAGAGCCGCTCCACGAACTGCTCCGCTGACCACACGGTGCTGGCCGGTTCGCTATCAATCATCTTGATGAGCGTCTCTGCACCAGCCCGATAGTGGCCTCGCTGCGCCTGAGCGTTGCTCAAACGTAGCTCGAGGTCGGCAAACTGAGCATTCACCCGACGATGAAGCTCTGTAAGCACAACATTGTTTCAGAGAAAACTTCATCAAGAATGTCAAAGAAAAAGTCTAAGCCGGTGATCCGTACTTTTGTACTCACCGAACCACTTGGCAGTGGCCGCTTAAGATTCCTTGAGCTTCTTTTCAAGCTTGGCGATCTTGGCCTCCGCCTGCGATCCCTGGCAATGGCTTCATCCCTCTTAGTCAAAGCCGTTTCGGCTGAAGCGATTGATCGGTCCACCAAACCAGTGGCTGTCTCAATTCGTTCCTCTGCCACCAGCCATTCTGTTACACACGCACTGATCAAATACAGTCACAATAAGCAGTACTAGCGATAAAAAGTGATCAAGCACTTACCATAGGAATGGATTTCAAGCTGACAACGGAGGATGTCATTATCTCTCTCTGACCTCCTCAAGTCGGCATCCCTCTGCGCCAACTGACCAGTCAGCTGCTGGACTCGGGCGTTTAACGCTCCCAAGTCCAGAATAGGAGCAGGGCAGTTAGCCCCTGTGCTCTCGACCAGCTGGCTCACAAGGCTCTGCACAAGATAAAACAAGTTAGTCTAAATGTATATATTAAGTTATGTATAAAAAACTAACATTTGCAGGAGGACTTACGCAGGTCGCCCAGCCAAGCCGGCTGAGTGCCTCGTAGCACTCGGCCACTCCCCTCTCGACTGCTCCAGTCGGGCCGCCAGCTGCCGCACCGATGGCAGGTGGTGGCATCTCCCTGACCATGACTTCGGTGGGGTTGGACTCCTGTTGCGCCGCCTCAAGGCGATCGGCCGTCTCTGGTGCCGTCGGAGGTATCTCCACGTCCACCACCGCCGCGACAGATACGACCGTCGGAGACGGATCTACGGCACTCGCCGCCGCTGCAGTTGGCTGCACCAAGTCGGGTCCGGTAGCACTCGACGTCGCTGCTGTCGGCTGCACTGGGCCGCTTGATTGTGGGGCACCCGACACTTGCACCCCACTCACTGTGACCACTGGCGGATCGGTCGCCCCGACGAACAACACCAAGTCGGTGGTGGGGGTGGCCATAGCTGGGGGATCGGCGCTGACCGGGTCAGCCCCATCATTCCCGGGTAGTGGCAAAGGAGTGCTGACCGAAACAACAAAAAAGTCAAGTCTGGATTAAGTTCAATTACTTGATTCAAATTAACGACAGAAAAAACTTACTACAACGACTGCCGGAATGCCAACCTCTTCATTCACCGCCCGGAGCCCGAAGTTGCTCTGACCGGTGGTGGTGGTGGAGGAGGTGGCGGTGGTGGTGGTGTTGATTCAGAAGATGACGGCGCCGTGGCGCCGCAGCGCCGCCAATCGCCGGCGCCGTCTCGGATGTCTCCGAGTCGGCACCAGCCTCTCCAGGGAAAGACGATGGCACCTTGGGGATCGTCTTCTTCATCGTCGCCGTCTTTGTCGTCATCTTTTTCGCCTTCTTCGCCGGGGGAGGGCAAACCTCTTTACCCTTCCTCTTCTCCCCGGTCGTCCCTTTATGTGGGTCGATATTCTTCTGCCCGACCGCCCGAGGCTGCTCGGGCAGCGACGGCAGAGAGCAATACGCCTCTCGGCCCTACATATTTCAATACTCAGCACCCGGTAGGTGATGTCATCAAAAATCATCAACAACAAAAAGATTATTCTTACTGGCGGTCGGGGCGGCTGAGCTTGAAGGCCTTGGGGTCGGCGTCGGGTTTGAGGCCAAGCCAACCGGCGAAGATCAGCTTCACCCTCTTCTTCACCTCGTCCAAAGACAAGTACTCGGCCGTCTCCCTGGTCGGGTCATCCCTACCCGAGTACTCATACGCTGGGTGGGTCCTCAGCTTCAGCGGCTAGACCCGGCGGGACACAAAGCTGAGCGCCACCTGGACGCCAGATAAGCCCTTTGCTCGGAGCTTCTTGATCATCTCGACCTGCTCGTCCACCTGGCCCTACTCCTCCCACTGGCAGTGGTCGGACCAGGTGAGCGCCGGCATTGGCACTCGGTCGATCTCTGGTGAAAGGGTCGGCTCATGGTTGGCGACGTAGAACCAACCCGAGTGCCAGCCCCTGTTGGAGGTCAGGAGCAGCATCGGGATGTACTCAGCTGCCTTCCCATCTCTCAGCTGCAACCCACAGCCGCCAACCACCTTCTTCTTGTTGTTCGGACTCAGACAGAAATAATGGCGAAAGAGGTTGAAATAAGGATCAATACCAAGATAGGCTTCGCAAAAGTGGATGAAAATGGCGATGTGCAAGATAGAATTGGGGTTGAGGTTACAGAGTAAGATATCGTAGTGGTGGAGGATGCCACGGAAGAAAGGATGGGCTGGCAAGTCAAACCCGTGAGAGAAGAAACACTCGAACACCACGATCACGTGGGTGTTCGGGGTCGGGAACGCCTCACCGCCCGCGAAGCGCCACGCCGATAGCGCACTCGGCGGGAGCTCGCCCTGCTTCTCTAGCAGCGACACCACCCGCGAAGCGCCACGCCGACAGCGCACTCGGCGGGAGCTCGCCCTGCTTCTCTAGCAACGACACCACCCACTTCTCCACTCTCGACTTCTGGAACTCCGCCGACCGGTCAACTTCAGCATTGGGGTCAAGGGCCACCATTGGAATGGAATATGGTGGCGCTACGGGCTTAAGGTTGAAGAGTCGCCTCGCCTTGCGATAGCACACGATGCAACCACAGTGGAGATTAGGGTTGCGAGGCGCCAGTGAATCAGGGCTCAAGGAAGAAGATGAAGGTTGGGGGCTTGAAGTGTGCGAAAGGATGAAGCACCCTCAATCAGGCTATTTATAAATCTCCCGAGCGATGGTTCGGGCCCCCGATGCGCCATGATTGTCTCGAGACACGTCTCAAAGCAATCTTCGACATTAACTATGCCGGTCAATATATTTTTCAACCCATCCATCTAACCAATGATTGCAGATCCAACGGTTGGTAGAAGAAAGCAAATCGACGCCTATAGTTTTTAAAACTGTACTCGCATCCGCGAGGTGGCCTTGGAGCTAGCACAGGTCCCGTCGAACCTGTCGATTCTGACAGGCGCCAGTCTGTGGTAGCAGACGTCTTTTCGCCAAAGGAGGCATACAAGTACTCCATTGCGTCGGACTGCTCTAACTGACATTTTTTCGCTAAAAAACCACTTGATGGGCCTATCTATCCCTATACTCAAGTCCAGCACTCAGGAGGCCTTCCCGACCACAGGCACTCGGATGGTCGCCATCAAGAGCCAGGCCGTCATTAAGCTCCACGTTATACAGTTATTATTGCTGTTATATCTTGGAGTTATTGCCCATGAACTGACCGTTTATCCTCATAATTTGTCATTAATGGGGCATATTAACTATAATTTGTAACCCCCGATCCCTCTCATATAAAGGGATCGGAGGGAGCCCGTAAAGGGAAAGGTTTTCCTAGACGATTTCATACGCTTAAGGCTATTCACGCCCCAAAGCTCATTCAACACTCACAGGATTAGGGTTATTATCCTCTGGGAGACCCAAACCTGTCTAAAAATACCTCATGTCTCTTAGTTAGAGATAACTATCAAGATTCATCCACAGCACTCCCCATCGCCTAACCAAATCCGTACTGCGGGTACCCCCATGGTATACTGTTGTTTCGTATACAACAACACGAACCGGCTCCCTTCGGGAGATCAACGACCTTTGTCTCGAGTGCCGTAGCCTGCATGACGCCATCCTCGACCGCTGCTCCCTCCATCGGGGGAACAACGGCCTCCTCGGCGGCCAACCCTTCTGTTAAAGGATTGATCGTCGCCACCCCCGACACCGTGGAGGCATCCTCGCCGCCTGGGGCCAAGGCCGGCACCGCCTCTAGACCTATGGCGCCCACGTCAGTAGGAGCCACGCCATGGCCCGATGTCCTAGCCCCTGCGGCGGTGGCCGGCAACGATTGGTCCGCTAATGGCCCCAGTGGGAGATCAACTCCAGCTACCCTACAAGCCAAAGTATATGAAGGTCAGTTAAAGAGTAGAAGCAGCGGCACACACATGCATAGGCACTGGCCCTACCTTGACGCAATACGGAAGGTCCTGGTGGCCGGGTGCTTAGGCACCTTTGCCTGGACATGACAAGGCGAGGCTATTGCTGCCTCAAAGATCTTGGCATCTCCCTCCTCCTTAGACTCCTCAGAGTCAAGGATCAACGGGCGCCTATCGATCGCCGGGGCTCCACCCATCCTAACCTCGGTAGGTTTCGAGCATTTGCTCGTCCCACCAAGTTCGACTCCCTTCCGCTTTGGAAGCGGAAGGGAAGGACTACCACCACCTTGGGTCAGCAGGCGACAAGGCTGGTCGACACCCCAAGGGTGCTCATGGAGCAGCGCTTATAAAAAATACGCGGCGTTACCCTACGACTAGGATGCATCACACCGTGTGGGTGGTCAAGTATCAGTACAAGCACAAAATCAAGGCAAGGAATAACAAAAGCTAAGAACCAAAGGATAAAGACTCACCCGGGGTCGCAGGTTTGAGACGCAATACGTTGCGAACCTGAGGTCAGTCGGGAAGTTGGGCTTCTCAGTGAAGGAGTTGAGGTATTTTACAACCTCAGCCTGGGGCATCCACTCAGGCTCCAGAGCTCTTGGATCAAAGGGCCCAATCATCTGATAGGCTGCCTTGTCCTAGACCCATAGCGAGAATATCCGCCGTAGCAGGAAGCAGGCAACGACACCGATCCTGGTCAGCCCGTTCTCCCAGAACTCCTTCACCATCTCCACCAGCTCCTGAACCTAGTCCTCGTCAGCCAACGAGGCCTAGTCGCCCCAGTTCGTCAAGGACTTCGGCTTCGGGCCGATGTCCGCTTCGACGGCTGGAGGCTGGTTTACCCTGTAGAACTACTCTGCCCTCCACCCCTTATTCGAAGAAGTGACGGGCATCCTCAGGAACTCGCTGGACCTAGCAGAGCGAAGGTGGAGCGTGGCCCCACTGATCGCCTTGGGTCCCGATGACTGGCGAAGGATGTAGAAGTACCAGAAGAGGTTCAAATGTGAATCTACTCCCATGTACGCTTCGCACAGATGCACGAAGACGACGATGTGGAGGATTGAGTTGGGGATGAGATGGCCGAGGGCACCCCCGTAATGGTGTAGGAGGCCCACAGGAACGGGTGCGTAGGAAGGTCAAGCCCATGCTCGAGAAAGGACTTGAACAAGACGATTCGTGGGTGTTAGGCATTGAGAACTCCTCTCCCTCCACATCGTGCCACCCAGATATTGCTTGCTCCAGGAGGAATTCGGCCACCGCCAGATCGAGCAGTTTGCTTTGAGACATCACGGACTTCTCCCACCCCAATGGCGGAGGCAGAGAGGCCGATGATGATAGAGGATTCGTGGAAGTCATTGGTTCGAGTTGAAAGTGATGGTAATTTGCCCTAGAGACAAGTTCTGGAGGAACCGGAAGTTCTGTTTGGACCGGAATTTCTGGGCCCACCCTGGTGGTGAGTTCTGGAGGAACCAGAAGTTCCAACTAGACTAGAACTTCTGGGCCCGCCCTGGTGGCGAGTTCTTGATGAATTGGAAGTTCTGGGCTTTTGCCAGAACTTCTGGGCTGAAATAAATTCGATACAGAATATTATTTTTGGAAGTTCCGGTTGGATCGGAAGTTCTGGGTTCAGAAGTTCCGATTGGACCGAAACTTCTGGATCGAAATAAATTCGATACAGATTGTTATTTTCGGAAGTTTCGGGCCAAACGTGCAGATTAGATCTTGTGGGCTTTAATGTTGATTAAAGGCCCATCAGTGGGCTCTATGTAAGGAGAGGAAAGGCTAGGGCGCAAAAGGCTGTTGGACCTCCCCTAACCCTAGCCGCCACCTCTCCCTTGGCCGCACCTGCTGTGGTCGCATCTCCCCTGATCTCGTGTGCGGTACTAGCATACCGGCGTGAGGTGATCCTATTCCTGTACGTGTGGATACAGTAGAGGCACCGCTATGATTGCGGCGCTGGTCTTCTTCATGTGGAGATCATGGTACTGCTACGTCTTCATCGTCGACGATGGGACGGAGCTAAGCGGAGTTGATCGAGGACGCGCTTCTCCAACTCTTCTTCTGCTGCCCTAGCATGTCTCGCGTCTAGAGGTAATGATCCATGATCCCATTAATCGCATGATTCCTAGGTAGAAGCGGTATAGAAATTTTTGTTTTTGTGCTAGCGTAGCCTACCCGTTCCCTAACAGAAAGAGGCGGCGAGCTTTCTGGGCCACAACCATAGTGGTGACTTGGGCGGTGGGGTGCTAGAAGGATGGACGAAGAAGAAAAAGGAAGCAAGAAGTTGGCGGTTGCAAAAGGCGGAGATTCAAATTGGTAGCGTATGTCTCAACGGCTATCGCGCAGGAGTAAGGCACGATGACCGTGATTGAAGCGCCTCCTCGGCCGTCACACCCATAATGGCCAAGGCGGCCCGACGGTTCTATTTCTCTGCCTGCTGGCCATGCCCGCGCTTGGCCTAGTCAGAGGCAAAACATCTTTTTGGTCGTTTCACACTGGCGCGCATTAAATGTGGTTAGGCTATGAAGCATCCTTTTGGGTGCACCAGGTGGAGTCCACGACGGTTGAGATCACCTACGCCAGTGGGCCCCAAGCCTAGGGGCTCGCGTGTGCTCGAAGACCCTCATGCCCGGGGCTCATGCACGCTCGAGGACCCTCAAGCTCGGGGGCTCACCCAACCAGAGGTGTGAGCACCCGAGGGCTGGTGTGCTCAAGTACTTGTAAGCCCAATAAACCCTGTATTCTCGAGCACCTGGGAGATCAATGACTCGAGTGACCGAACATTGACATATTCGAAGATTCAAGATCAATCTCTCTCTAGATCATCACAAGTTTGAGATCTCAATCATGGCCTTTATTCTAGCAGGGCCTTAACGCCAACAAGAGACAAGCTTATCAAACAAAAGTTTTAGAGGATTCCTCGAAGGTTTTTTCAGGAGACAAGAAGTCACGGAAGGCTTTTTCTTGCAGGATATACTTTGACCCTTGAGCTAAATGTTTCATTTACCTCGAGGCTCGGGGGCTACACCGTGTGGGTGTACCTCACATAAAAGAAGGAAATCAGAAACTTTTTCAAGATCATCAAAGTTCAGCAAAAGTGTCAAAGCTTTAGATTAAAGGAGAGCTCCTCTCAACTTGTTTTATCGAAGATTTCTTCAACCAAGCTAAGAAGAGCTCGGGGACTACTGTCGGGGGTGTGACATCCAGGTACCCCATGACTAGACTTACCAGTCTGGATCAAGGGCAGGCCAAGACCAGCATTGACCGTCCGATATGGCCCATGGAGAGGGGTTCAACACCGATAAGGAAGGTTGAGTCCTTATCGGGTAGTCAAACATTGGATATAGCATCAAGAGATTTATTCGTATCAGAATCCTTGTAATTGGGGATTTAGCACCCGAGTTTGGTAGGCAATCCTAGATCGACTCGGGATAGAGTTCTGGGTTATTGGGCTCACCTCCTGAGTATATAAAGGAGGCGAGGCACCCCCCCGAAGGACAAACTTTCTAGCATATTTTTCTTGCTTTCATTGCCTCAAGCCCTAGCTTGATTGCGTCGTATTGTAAGCCCCACTACCATATTAAACACCAAAACACTGGACGTAGGGTTATTATCCTCCGGGAGACCCGAACCAGTATAAATCTTGGCTCTTGTATTCTAGAGTCGACCATCAAGTTCGAAGGTGCTGTGCTTCCCTTGCACACATCTAATCACCACCTCGGGTACCCCTTTGGATAGATTGCTCGGTGATTCACCGATAAATAATAATAATATATGTTGTTTTAGTATTTATACTTATTAATTAATTGTTTTGTATAATTTATTAAGTATTGAAATGACAACCGAGTAATAAAGTGAGAGCAACTTAGTTGTTTTTCTAAAAACAAATTTGTATCAACAATTCTAAAACAACCAATATAAATATTGCGACGAAGTAAATAGTAAGCTCCTAAGGCATAAATAAAACCAAACAACCCCCTCACCAACCCTCTCGCACCGGGACATGCTAGTACTGCATCCAGATCTTGTTGGCTATTGGCATTGAATGTTCTTGTGAATTCTTATCTCTCAGAGCTACCAAGCGCCGAGTATAGCTGTAAGAAAGGGTGGCAACCAGTCCTCAACCCCCATTATTGACGGGAAACCTATTAGAGGTTGTAAATAAGAGCAAATAACTATTCGTGGGATGAACTCGGTAAAAATATGGGTCCGTCGGGTAAACTAGGGGTAGGCATGTTCCCCACACCCTTAGCCCTGCATCCCCATTTACTCAAGTTCCCCCCAAGGCCCAGTCCTAGAATCTGTGGCCCAATCTAATAAATTCTAACCGGCTAACCCTAGCTTTGGTCTAGTCTCCAATCTCTACTCTTCTAGACATAGAGACATGTGGTGGCGTGGACATAACGAGTGGCGATGCGCTGGCGTGTTGCCTCTGTGGGTGCAGGAGCAGGACTGCGGGCGTGTGTGCCATATGTGTCTAAGCGTTGTGCCTGTATGCTTGGCCGCCTGGCCGGCTGTGCCTATAGCTTGATTCACCACGTGTGGTGGTGAGGGTGACTAGGCGAGTAGCGTGACTGTGTGAGGTAGACAAGCAAGGACGAGCAGCGTGAGGCAGACAGACAAGGCAGCAAGGGTGCGACAATCACGAGGCAAGTAGGCAGCCAACTCGATGCCGTGGTGCTACGCATCGATGACCCCATTTTGAAACCGTAATTATTGGGTATGGAAACCCATTAGGTTCTCTATACCCGTGTGGGGATATGGACAGGAAAAATCTTCCCTGTATGCGAGGACGGGGATGGGAACGAACGATTTCCATAGGTGCGGGGATGGGGGTGGGTTGACAAAACCTAGCGGGAGCAGACCTGTTGCCACCTCTTGCTATAAGTAAGGTTGTCGGTGTCAGGGATGTGATCCCCGAGTGCCTCATAGCTGGGCTTATCAGACCGGACTAAGGGCAGGCAAAGACCAGCATTGACCATCTAGTATGGCCCATAAACAGAGGTTTAATTCTGATAAGGAAAGTTGAGTTCTTATTGGGTAGTTAGCTCTGGATATGCTATCTAGAGGTTTATTTGTACCGGAATCCTTGTAATTAGGGATTTAGTACCCAAGTTTGGTAGGAAATCCAAGTCCTACTTGAGATAGAGTCCTAAAATTGTTAGGCTCATCTCCTGAGTATATAAAGGACACGAGACCCCCTAGAGGCAACTCAACTCATCATCAAGCTTTAGTATATTTTTCTTGCTTTTGATGCCCAAGCCTTGATAGCTTGATTGCGTCGTATTATAAGATCCACCATCATAGTACACACTAAAACACTAGACGTAGGGCTATTATCCTCTAGGAGACCTGAACCAGTATAAACATTGGCTCTTGTATTCTAGAGTCGACCATCGGGTTCGAAGGCACTGCGCTTCCCTTACACACATATAATCACCACCTCGGGTACCCCCTTGGGTGGACCGATTGGTGATTCACCGATAGTTGGCATGTCAGGTAGGGCATCGCATCGCTTTCACCAGGATCTGATGGCACTTCTCTCAGATTTCCTCATCCCCGCTAGCTCCATCTTTGTATTTGGGAGTCTCATGTTCATCGGAGATCTAGAGGGACGGCTCGTCTTGTCGGATCCCTCGACAAGGCGAACGAACGGATGGACGGATCAACTTCGGGATTCGACTGGCCCCAAATACTACATCATCTTCTCCAGCAAAAAAGGACAGACGGTTCAATGCCAGTGGATGGAAACCGGGTGACCCGACAGGTTTGAGGGTAATTGGTGGCTCCCGGCCAACCTTGTTATGATGACCAAGGGGCGCTATACACCACCAGTAGTGAGAGGCCGCATCTCGCGGAAGCCAATCGGGTTGAACAAAACAATGAGATCTGCCAAAACCTCAAATATGAATTCACCCTGGAGTTCGATGGAGAGAAAGTCTTTAAAACCCCGGCTGCCAACCTAGTGGCCATCGAGAGGGCTCTTAGTTCTCTTCCCGAGACCTAGAGCTATGATGAGCTCAAGCGCTTGCTCAGGCGATAGCAACTCAGATCAACACCCTCCTCCCTCAAAAGACAAGGGGGACAATGATCAAGATCGATACCAACCATTGCGCAGCCAAAACCCACCTGTCGATAGCCCACATGGTGACCACCTACAACCACCGCCCACGGGAAGGCGGAACAGGCTGCGTTCCAAGATCCGCCGGCAAACTAACAATCAAGGCAATGTCGAGAACAGCCGCAACAGTATTGGCAGCAGCGTCGAGCATGATGATTTAGCTGAAGGTCACAACCCCTGTAATCGTAGATGAAGCAGAAGCTGAGATGATCACGGTGGTTTCCCTGCATTCACCTAGCACTTGAGGCAAGTCAGGTGGCCGAGGTCCTTCCGTTCGGTGGGAATCGAACCGTATGATGGTAAAACAGATCCCTCACAGTGGTTACGACTCTACTACACCGCCGTTCGAACAGCAGGAGGGGATGAGGGGGTCATGGCAAACTATCTTTCGGTCATGCTTTCTTCGTCTGCCAATATTTGGCTCTCGAGCCTACCCAGGAACTATATCAATTCCTAGGCTCAACTCTGCTCAGCCTTCATCGATAACTATCAGGGAACGTGGCAGAAGCCCAGGACCCGATATAACCTCCAATGATTATGATAGAAGAAGGACGAGACGCTCCGCAGTTTTATCCAAAGGTTCTCGAAAAAAAAGACTACGGTCATAGATATCGATGAACGGGACATCACCAACCGCTTCATCGATGCCCTGCACCACTCTTCCGAGTTGTACAGGGCCCTCATGAGGAAGAAGCCGAAAGCCATAGCCCAGATGATATCTATTGCAGAAAGTTACGCTTACTGCAAAGATGCTCGAAGAGAAAACATGGAGTGGTCACGCCACGAGAGTCGATCTCGTTGGAACAAAGACGACCGACCTCAATCCCACCAATGAGAAGATGATCGACCGAGATCCTCTCGGGACAAACAAAAGCAAAAGAGGAAAATAGAGAGGACTGTGGCGACCATCTATAGCTCACGACACTAAGAGGATGAAGCCATGTTGGAAGAACTACACAAACCGTGCCTATTTCAATTAAAAGGGCAAGCACACCATATGCAAGTGTTATTCTCTGCAGGACGTACTCATCAAAGAATCGCACAATAATCCCCGCCAGAGCAAAAGACGCCGGGACGATGACAATGCCCTAAAGAAGGATAGTCGGCCTCGAGACGACAACGACTTCCAAGAGCCTCATAAGATTGTGAACATTGTCTTCAGAGGCCCCACGTCAGCTGAAACCAAACGGTAACAGAAGATTCTAGATCGGCACATCAATGCCATAGGATTCAAGGAATTTTAGTAGCTGCGATGGTAGGAAGTCCCGATCACCTTCTCTCGGGATGACCAATGGACAAATGTCCCAAAAACCGGGCGCTAGGCACTAGTGGTTGACCCAGTGATACTCAAAGTACGCATAAGGTGGGTACTGATCGACGGAGGGAGTAGGCTGAACATCCTCTTCTGCCAGTCCCTCACCGATCTTGGCATCTCAGTCGATAGCCTCCAAAAACAAGACAACTTCCTATTCTACGGTATCATACCTAGACAGAGCTCGGTACCACTCGGCTCCATAACTCTACCGGTCACATTCGGTTCTCGAGACAACTATCAGACTGAGCACATCACCTTCTGGGTCATAGAATATGACATTCTATTCCACGTCGTCCTAGGAAGGCCATCCATAGCAAAGTTAATGGTCATCAAGCACTACACATACTTGGTGCTCAAGATGCTGGGTCCCAGTAGAGTTATCACTGTTCAAAAAAATATCAGTACCTCCCGCACATGTGAGAAGGATAGTCTCACCCTAGTAGAGGCTGCCGACCTATCGGCTCGGATGGAGGAAACCCTCAGGCAAGTCCACGCGCATCCTCTCGAGGCCATGGAAATCCTAGTCAAGGCACCAACCACTTTGGAGATCTCCTCCACACCCTCGAACACCAAGAAAATCGCCCTCTCTGATGCGGACCCAACAAAGACCGCAACTATCGGGGCAGGGCTCGATCCCAAATAGGAAATCGCGCTCATCAGCTTCTTGTGCTCTAACATAGACATCTTTACATAGAAGCCCTCCGACATGCCTGGGGTTCCTCGGGAGCTGATTGACCACGAACTCCACATATATCCGACTGCTAAGATGATAAAACAAAAGCTACGGAGGTTCGCCCAAGACAGGAAAGAGGCGATCAAAGTAGAAATCACCCGCCACCTAGCAGCAGGATTCATTCGTGAAGTCTACCATCTCGAATGGCTTACTAATCTAGTCTTGGTAAGATATGCGTTGACTACACTGACCTAAACAAACACTGCCCGAAAGATCCCTTTGGGTTACCTCGGATAGACTAGGTAGTAGACTCGACGGCTGGATGCTTCCTCATGTGCTTCCTCAATTACTACTCCAGCTACCACCAGATCAACCTTAAAGAAGAAGACCAAGAGAAAACATCATTTATCACACCTTTCGGGGCATACTGCTACACAACCATGCCCTTCGGCCTCATGAACGCAGGGGCAACTTACGAGCGAGCCATCCAGCGATGCCCTTCGAAGCAGATAGGCCATAACGTCAAGGCATACGTCGACGACGTGGTCATAAAGTTTAGAGAAGGAGACAACCTCATCAGCGACATCGCCGAGACATTCACTAACCTGCAAAAATTTCGTTGGAAGCTTAACCCCAAGAAGTGTGTCTTCGGGGTACCATCCAGACAACTACTCGGGTTCATCGTCAGCAATTAGGGCATTGAGGCCAACCCTGACAAAATAACGCGATAATGAAGATAGACAAACCCAACAATGCTAAAAATGTCTAGAAGCTCACTGGTTGCATGACGGCCCTTGGGAGATTTATCTCCCGCCTAGGGGAAATAGAAGTTCCCTTCTTCAAGTTATTAAAGAAAGAGGAAAATTTCTAATAGATAATCGAGGCTGATGAGGTGTTCACCGCGTTGAAGAAATTCTTGACCACGCCGCCGATTCTCACGGCTCCAAATCCAGAAGAGGTCCTCATTCTCTACATCGCCACTACGACCAATGTCATCAGCACGGCCATAGTAGTTGAGCGACCCAAAGGACATGTCTTCCTAGTCCAAAGGCTGGTATATTTCATATCAGAAGTCCTCGGCCTATCAAAAGCAAGGTATCCTCAAGTATAAAAGCTCCTTTACGCCGTCTAGATCACCGCTCAGAAGCTGAAGCATTACTTCCAAGCCCATAAGATCGTGGTCGTGACAGAATACCCACTGAGCAACATACTCCATAATCGAGATGCAACAGGACGAATCGTAAAATGGGCCATCGAGATGGGAGAATACACGATGGAGTTCTGCTCCCGTACCGCTATAAAGTCCCAAGCCCTAGCCGACTTCATCACCGAGTGGACTGAAATACAGCTACCCCCAAGCCGAGAAGAAAAAGAATACTGGATAATATACTTCCACGGCACCCTCAGCATAAACGACACTGGAACAAGAATCCTCCTTATTTCCCAAAAAGAAGAAGAGTTGCACTACGTACTATAGCTGCTATTCAAAGCCTCAAACAACGTAGCGGAATACAAAGCCCTGCTACATGGCCTCTGGATATCTGTATCCCTTGGGGTAAAGCGGCTTATGGTCAATGGAGACTCCAAGCTGGCTATCTGTCAGGTCAACAAAGACTGATCTTATACCAGTGACAAGATGGACGCCTACTGCGCTGAGGTACGGAAGCTCGAAGACAGGTTCCTAGGCCTAGAAATCCATCACATTCCCCGTGATGATAATTCGACGGTAGACACCCTCGCCCGCCTTGACTCCTCTCGAGCGACGGTCCCCAAGGGCATATTCGTCTAAGAGCTTATCAAACCATCAATCAAGGACGATACAAACCAGAGTACTAGCTCATCAGCAATCATCACCATGCTCGATGATGCCAATGACTAGCGGCAGCCCTTCATCGACCATATCTTGAAAGCCACAGTACCAGAAGACAAGACCCTAGCCGAACGGCTAACAAGACGAAGCAAGCAATATGTGGTCATCGGGGATAAACTATACAAGCGCGTGCCTTCAACAAGGGTACTTCAAAAGTGCATCTCGCCGACCGAGGGCCTCCAAATCCTTAATGAAATTTACGTAGGGGCATGTGGCAATCATGCTAGGGCAAGAACCTTGGTTGGAAAGACCTTCTAATTGGGCTTCTATTGGCCAACAGCCAACAGCGACGCCAAAGAATTGGTCAAAAAGTGCATAAGCTGCCAATTTTTTGCCAAACAAAGTCACCTCCTGGCTTAAGCCCTTCAAACAATCCCACCAACTTGACCCTTCGCTTGTTGGGGGCTTGACATGGTAGGACCTTTTCAAAAGGCTCCCTAGGGCATCGACCGGCTCATAGTAGCTATCGACAAGTTTACTAAGTGGATAGAAGTCATGCCCTTAAAGAACTGCACAGCCAAGAAAGCAGCACAATTCATCGAATGAATCACTTACCGATTTGGCATCCCAAACCAAATAAATACCAACCTTGGGACTCAGTTCATAGCAAACAATTTCTGGGATTTTTGCGAGAAATGACTGATCGAGTTCAAGTATGCATCGGTCGCCCATCCTCGGGCCAATGGACAGTGTGAGCACGCTAATGGGATGATCCTACAAGGTTTAAAGGTTTGAATCTTCGATCCTTTACAGAAATACGCCGACAAGTGGCTCCAAGAATTACCAGCAGTGCTTTGGGGGCTCCGCAGGCAGCCGAACTGAGGCACAGGGCAAACACCCTTCTTCCTGGTCTACAGCTCTAAAGCAATCCTACTAAGTGATATGCTACACAACTCCCCCAGAGTTCAATATTACGACGAGGAAACTGCAGAATAGATAAGGGCTGAAGACATCGACTCCATCGTAGAGGCCTGGATAGCAGCCACGATCCAGTCAGATTGGTACCAACAAACCCTTCGGCCATATCATGACCGCAACGTGCAAAACAGAAGCTTTAAAGTAGGCGACTTGGTACTTCGCTGAGTACAATCAACCATCGGGATGCACAAGCTCTCTGCTCCCTGTGAAGGGCCCTTTATTATCTCCGAAGTAACAAGACCAAGGACGTACAGACTAATGCGAGAAGATGGACAAGCAGTATCAAACTCCTAGAACATTGAGCACCTTCGTTGGTTTTATGCTTAACAATATTTTGTTAATAATCTTCTTTGATGATGTATGTCCAGGCACTCGTTGACCCCGGGACGCTGCTTTCTTCATCGACACTATTGACTACTTCCCACCGGACATGCATCCGGGTCAGAAAGGGATCAGCCCTTGGGCTGTACACCCGTAGTCAAGCATCACTTTCACCGACCTCACCGACTACTTCCCTACCAGGCATGCAACTAGGCCAGGAAGGGGTCAGCCTTTGAGCTATACACCCACAGTCGAGCATTACTCTCACCAACCTATGCCGACTACATCCCCCTCCGTGTTGGGCTCCAGATAGCTGCCGTGCATGCAACCGGTTCAGGGAGAGGGTCAACTTCTTAGTCATACACTCGTAATCGCGCACCTTGAAGAACTCACCGACCCATACCAGTTACATCCCCCTCTGTGTTGGGCGCCCAATGGCTGCCATGCATGCAACTAGACCCGGGAGAGAGTTGACTCCTTAGTCGTACACCCACAACCGTGTATCTTTTAAGAACTCACCGACCATTACAAACTACATCCCCCTCTGAGTTGGGCAGCATATGGCCACCATACACACAACTAGACCCAGGAGAGGGTCGACTACTTAGACGTATACCCATAGTCTCGCATCTTCATCAACTCCGCCAACACTGTGTGGGTGATAAACAAACACACAACAAAACGGTACACAATAAATAAAGCAAATCCAAAGACTCCTTTATTTCTTCAGGACTAATTTTTTATAGGAGCAAAACTACTTCAAAGAAGGAGACACAATAGCAAGTACACTACTTCAAATAAGGGAACACAGCCTCCTTCAATCAAAAGAAGAAAAATGCCCCGGTGGCCAGGGACAGCATTCTGTGAAGTAAAAGAGATGGCTATGAGAAACGAGGTTCTCACAGCAACCCCGCCCAGTATAGCATCAACCTATCACGACCGCCATAAGCACCGAGGTCCTGAGGGCCGCTACTATGGCAGCAGCGACTCCGCGCAATCCTCGCCTTCACTAGAGGAGATCGTCACCGACCTTGAGAGACCAGCCCAAAGGAAGAGAAATATTTACCCGACCTCGATAGTGGGGTCAGATACCTTCCCGGGATGCTTGCACCGGTGGACATCTCCAGCTCTTCTCACATGATCGAGCCTCTACCTTGGCATCTGGACATCAAGACAGGCGGCACAAGAGCGCCAGATGGTAGCATGTTAGCAGAAAGATCTACGCCGCCGAAAGGTCTTAGGAAGGATATAACATCCTATTGCCATGATGAAGCCAAGAGTCATGCACTACACGAGTAAAGATAAAATAAACTCACACAAGGATCAACATACCAGATGAACCCGACGGTTTGAGATCAGAGCAGCCAATTCAACGGTCAAGCCAGCATATCATGGATCCATGGAGCAGCAAGCGTCATCGACAATCTCTCCCTTGTAGGTGTGAAGAAGAAGGGATCTCAAGACAGAAGAGGAGTCAAGAGGACCCGTTGCAAAACTCAGATGGGGAGGGTGGCATCGGCTTAAATAGAGGCGTTCCCCCAACCATCAGCACAGCGAACACCGCTTCGATCGTCGTGTGCTTTATGACGGAGAAGGCAAAGCGATTCGCGCTACATTAACTCTGCTAGTGCATGCGGCGCGTGACTCTGTCAGAAGCAGGACATCTTTTCTGCTTTTTCGCCTGCCATGCGATGACTATGGACGGAAGAAGAAATTATAAAATAGCTTTTTGGCACAACAGATAAAGTCCACGACGGTTCAGACCCTCCGTGCTAGTGGGTCCCACACTCGAGGGCTCACGCGCGCCCGAAGATCTACATGCTCGGGGGCTCACGCTCTTGAATACCTTCATGCTTGGGGGCTCATGTGCTCGGGGGCTCGCTCGACCTGAAGTGTGAGTCCCTAGGACTAAAAATCCTCGAGAGCTCACAAGCTCAACGTGCCTCGACCTCGTAGGCATCTAGATGCACGAGAGGCCCTAAAAGTGCATCTTGATGTATCTAAGCTCCTAATTTATTTTGGTATTTTAATGACAATAGTGATCAAATTCTACTGACATGGTTGCTAAGATGAATGCAGGAATTAAGAGTTAAAAGTGGCATTGTAGCTCTTTCGACCTTGAAGAAATCAAATTATTCGTTCTACTTAGGCTTAAGTAGTGCTTATTGCATATATTTTAAATTTTCTTGAGTCTAGGTATGTCGTACTATTAAGAGGGATAAGTTGATCGTTGATCCAAAGCTAGGTGCTCAAATCAATATCTTTCGTTGAGAGTTTTGGAATTTTTCCAAGTTACTTTTTGGTTTCCAGAAAAGCCGGATCGTCTGAGTTTAGCCGGACTATCCGAGATCTGCTTTCTGTTGGATTTAATTTGCACCACGGACTGTCTAGGTTCAAACCGGATAATCCAAAAATAGGATTCTGTTTAATTTTATTTACATGTCGGACTGTCCGGATCCTAGCCGGACAATCCGAAAACATGGTTCTGTTCGATTTATTTTTTTCAAGATGGATTGTCCGGACTCTGACCGGACTATCTGAAAACATGCTTCTGTTTAAATTAATTTTCGAGCTGGACTATCCAGACGCTCACCAGACTATGCGAAAACTTATTTCTGTTGAAATTTATTCTGAAGCCGAAATGTCTGGATTTTTGGCTGGACAATCTGAAAATTGCTCTCTGTTTGATTTTTATTCCGTGGCCCGGACTGTCCGGACCTTGGTCGGACTGTCCGAAAACACTCTTCTATTTGGACTTAATTTTTGGCCCAGAATATCTGGATTCTGACCGGACTGTTCGAAACACTCGTTCTGTTTCGATTTTATTTGGTCTGGATCATCCAGTTAAGCCCAGACTATCCAGATGAACAGTGCACGATTTTTTGCCTTAACGGACAGATTTGGTGCAGGGGTATAAATACCCTTCCCCTCCATAATAAGGGGAACGTGATTTACAAAACCTAGACGCCCTGCCATTTTTCACATCTTCTTCCTTGTGCTTTGATTCTTGCTTTTGGATCTTGAGAGAAGAAGAGTGATCTCTCCACACAATCTCCACGGGTTCTCATGTGATTAATCTCTTGAGAGTTGTGTGAGTGTGTGCTTGTTGTTCCTTGCTGGTTCTTGAGCACACAGCGTCAGATCACGTCAACAAGTCTATTACTCTTAAAGATCGAGGTCTCCTAGATGGCTAGGCGTCGATCCACGAGCACCCAAAGCATGTGGGTGACTGGATACGTTTGTACAAAGCTTTGTCTCGGCTTCGAAGAGGTAACATAGTAGAAACCAAGGCTTACAGAGGTAAGTGCTTGGTGAGGATTAGGGTTGAAAGAGACCTGGCCCCTTGGGGTTTTCTCAACGAAGACGTAGGATCGGAGAATCCGAACTTCAGGAAAAAAATCTTTGTGTCCTTTATTGTTCTTGCTAATTTTGTTTTTTGTCGATCCATCTATATGCTAGCAAGTTTAAGTCTCATTGAATTAATTGGGTAGATTATTTTCCGCATTGGTTATAGTTTCAGATCTGCTATACCCAGACCATCCGGTTACACTCGGATAGTCCGGACCTCGGATAGTTTTAATCTTGTCTAGCTCTCGGAGTATCCGACTAAAGTCTGGATAGTCTGGGTCCTGGAGGTTTGAACTAACCTATTTTATTGATAAATTTCAGATTGCCTATTCACCCCCCTTTAGGCAACTTTCAGGCCCGAACAACACGACATCAATTTACTCAAAGACTCAAGATCAATTTTTTTCTAGTTCATCACAAGTTCAAGACTTCAAGCATGACCTCTTTCAGTAAGGTCTCAACGACGACGGAAGACAGATTTATAAAGCATAAGATTATTATTTGCAAGATATTCTTGGACCCTCGAGCAAAATATTCCATTTAACTCGAGGCTCGGGGGCTACACCGTGTAGGTGCACCTATGCGGTGCACCTCACACGAAGGAAGGCGAACAAAGGCTTTTTTAAGGATATTAAAGTTTGATAAAGATGTTGAAGTTTTAGATCAAAGGAGAGCTCCTCCTAGCTTGTTTTTGCCGAAGATTTCTTCAACCAAGCCGAGAAGAGCTCAGGGGCTACTGTCGGGGATGTGACCCCCTGGTGCCTCATAGTTGGGCTTATCAGATCGGTCCAAGGGCAGGCCAAGACCAGTATTGACTGTCCGGTATGGCCCATAAGAAGAGGTTTGATTCTGATAAAGAAAGTTGAGTTCTTATTGGGTAGTTAAGCTCTGGATATGCTATCTAGAGGTATATTTGTACTGGAGTCCTTTTAATTAGGGATTTAGTACCCAAGTTTGGTAGAGAATCTAAGTGCTACTCGGGATAGAGTCCTAGGATTGTTAGGCTCACCTCCTGAGTATATAAAGGACGCGAGACCTCCTAGAGGCAACTCAACTCATCATCAAGCTTTAACATATTTTTCTTGCTTTCGACGCCCAAGCATTGATAGCTTGATTGCGTCGTATTGTAAGATCCACCATCATAGTACACACCAAAACACTGAACGTATGGTTATTATCCTCCGGGAGGCCTGAATCAGTATAAACATTTGCTCTTGTATTCTAGAGTCAATCATCGGGTTCGAAGACGCTGCGCTTCCCTTACACATATCTAATCACCACCTCAGGTACCCCTTAGGTGGACTGATCGGTGATTCACTAACAGTCGGTACTTACCAAGCGGTAGCCCACCGTCTGTCGCTAGCTGATACCTACAAAACAACCAATTTGGTTCAAATTCAAATTTTAATTTGAAAATTTTTAAACAATTTGAAACCATTCCTATAAATACTAGGTGATTTATTATGATTTTTTATGAACTTTGTTTTAAAAATATTCAGATTTGAAAGAAAGAACAACAAGAAAAGAAAGATCGGTAAAAAGAAAGAAAAAAGAAAAGGTGGGCCTATCCTAATGGCTGCCTTTTTTTTTCACGGAAAATAATATTATGTAGTTCTGTACCATTTAATTTAACTAAAAATATTTGTATAATTGGATTACATATTTTCTTTATATTCATATTTTTTATTTTTTTGGAAATTTCCTACATTTTCTTGGAATTTTTCTATATTTTCTATGATTTTTTCTATTTTTTATTCCTGAAAAACCGAATAATTTTTGACGCAAACCGATCGATTACCACGGTTAACTGATCGGTTACCAACGCTACACCACTCAATAACTGGCATCGATAACCGACGGTTAACAATCGGTAGCCGAGCCAAACAAGTGATAATTGTTTAGTTTAAAATTTTGAATTAAAAATTTAGAAAATAAAATTTGATTGGTTTGGACCGGTAACCATCCAGTTACTAAAGTAACCACCCTTTCGTGGGCGGTACTGGACCCAAAACGGGAAGGTAAAAAATGGAAGTCGGCCAAATGTAAGACAGCATTGAGTTGTGGCCTCCCATTGTAACATACTAACATGCTCAGTCGTATTGTAGGAGTACACATCAAAGCATTTGCCAAACCTTGTCGTAGTTCAAGATCTTTCGTTCTCTTGTACTGATGTCTGATGATGCACCACACGCAGAAAATGTCACGGTTTAGCTCGCACACGTCGGCGACGAAACAGCAACCGCCGCCGCCGTGTTTATTTGATCGAGCACGCGCGTCGGCGTTGCTCCCCGTAGCAGCAGCTCCACCTGATGCATCATTACTTCGCGATCCTCGTGCAGCGCCGCGCCCACGCAACGTCGCCACGGGCGACCAGAGCCGCCTTCACCTCTGCTTCGTTCAGGAAGTCGCCTAGCGCGCCGGCATCAAGCCACTGCGGCGTCACCACGTCGAACAGACAAACAGCGTCGCGAGGCCACGCAGGGCAGGTGTCGCACCCTTGGCCCCTTGGGTGCTCCGGCTGCGTGCGGTTCACCGTCAGGATGTGGATCCCGTCGCCGGGATGAATTTGCCGTTGCAGATCTCTCCCGCGAGGAAGAGAGGCTTTCGAAAGACTTGTGTGAGCAGGAAGAAGAAGGATTGGATTGATTCTGACCTTTGGTTTAAGGAAAAAAACAAGGATTGGAGGGCGGCGAGGATGTGCTTGGCGATGGCGGAGGAGTACGGCGCGGCGCTGAAACCGGTGTCGATGAAGAGGAGGCCAAATCGGCGGAGCGGTGAACAGAGTTGCCCGGAGCAGCCCGGGTCACCCTCGAGCCAGAGCAGGAGCAACCCGTTCATGTGTCCCCCAATTTGCGGGTAAATAACTACTGTTCAACTCGGCCCATGAGAAGGTGGCCCACCACCATTGGTTGCGAGTTGCGACCCAATCCGGCTCATCGAAAGGCAGAAAGGGAAAAATAATACAAATATCAAGAAGTTTAAACTATTTTCAAATTATTGTTTGACTTTTTAAAGTGAAACTTATTCAATTTTGACAAATTTTATAAAAAAATATACCAACAATTATAACATCAAATTAATTACATTAAATCAATAATTAAATATATTTTAATAGTGTATTTATTTGATATTATAAATGTTAATATATTTTTATTTAAGTTGAAGAAATTTTGATTTTAAAAAATCAAACAACTTACAATATGAAATAGATAGTATACACTATGCTTCCTTTATCTGTCTTGTAGTTAACATGGGCGGCAAAATAGGACGCTATGATACATGTCCGCTCAACGTGCTGCTGAATCCACAAGAAGGTTGTTTGCTTGCGTGTGATAGTTCTGCATCAAGCACTCAATCATCTCCCCGAGATCTGAAGATCGACATGATACTGGCAAGATGGACTTCTATTGGAGCTATTCTAAACCCAAATGGGCCGGAGCATCTGATCTTTAGAGAAATCAACTGAGATCATTTATCCATCTAGTCAATCCTTTCAAGATTATATTTCACCACGTTCTCAAGGGCCCTTCTGAACTGGCCCTCAGGAAGGCACTGCAAATTTTGGAGAGCCAAGTCACCTTTCTCCTTTGCAAGCTCTTGTGCCCTTCTTATTCCACCACTTCTATGAACCAATTCAATTGCAGTAGCCAAGGAATCCCTTTCACTGAACTCAAAATCGATTATCTCCCTTAGTTTTGGTTCATATTGCAAAGCGAATATGACTGGAGCTGTCAGATTTCCTTTTGCTAGGTCACTTCCTGCTGGTTTCCCAAGTTGCTCAGCTGATTGGGTGAAATCAAGAATATCATCAACTACCTGGAACGATAGCCCGAGATTCTTCCCGTATTCATACATTTGTTCACATATACTGGTGCTTACACCACTGAATATGGCAGCAGATCTTGTGCTCGCTGCGAGCAAAGAAGCAGTTTTATAATAGCTCTTGAGCAGGTAATCATCAAGGGTGACGTCGCAGTCAAAAAGAGTAGAAGCTTGTTTTATCTCGCCACTGGCAAAATCCTTGATCACCTGTTATCACAACCGTCTATAAACAAACAATGTAGAGTCTTAATGAAGAGACAGAAGTTTGCTCAAGTCGTTCATTACCTGGCTGATGAGCTTAATAACTTCGATGTTTTCTATGTTCGCAAGAAACCAAGAAGATTGTGCAAACATAAAATCACCAGCAAGTACAGCCACCCGTGTTCCATACAGCTGATGAACGGTTTCTTTCCCTGAAAATAATCAGATGTAGTTTATAATAAATTGGTCAGTTGGTGCTTACCAGTGTCCAAAGTATAGGGGGCTCAAAAAAAATTAAAAGAAACCAACACCATGTTCTGCCATGCCAATTGCCAAAGGAATTTGTATAAATAGTTTCTAGGAACAACGACGGGAACATGCATCAAAGAGGTTATGAACCAAAATGAAAAGGAAAGGACCAAACGGTGTGTATTGACAGTGAATTGTTTGTAAATAGCATTATGTGTACCTCTCCGCATGCCACTATCATCTATGACATCGTCATGTATTAGACTTGCAGTGTGAATCATCTCTATGATTTCTGCCAACCGTTGATGCTCTGTAGTTAGCTCCCTAAATTGCAAAAACAAAAGGATGAGTGGATAGTTGAGAAACACCCAATTGTAAATACTAAATAGTAAAGCTGCAACATTAGGAACTTACGACAAACCAGCTAATTCAGCAGTTGCTCTGGACACCAGAAAAACTAATGCTGGTCTTAATCTTTTTCCACCAGCACCGAAAATTTGTTCTGCCGCAGAAACTAAAACTGGATTTTCTGCACCAACAAGCTATTGAAATTATGTCAGCTAGTTGCTGCGGTAGCCAGCAGGTAGGAAAAACATAGAAAGAACTAGCCTAGAAAAATTTTATGTTCTCATACACTACATATAGCAAAATTTTATGGACTATAAACAAGACATTTCTGTAGTTTTTGAGGAATACTCGTGTGTTGTGGAGAAGCACAAATTAAAGAGGTATATTTGAGGCTGAGTAGGAATACTTGTTGCAATTCAACAACACCCAGGCCATTAAAAAGTATTCTAACTTTTCACAACATATCGGAAGTGCTTTCTGCGCAATTGCACAAAAAAAATGAAATCTTTAGATGCAAACATGATCTAAGTTTGTATGCATAACTAGATTTATTCATTTTAACCATGAGAATTTATCAAATGAATTCACAAAAAGAGAGACTACTGAGCAATAAACGTACAACACACAAGAATACATCTCGTTTAAGGCAACTCTTAAGTGAATCGAACAAAAGATGTAGTATTTGGAAGAGGCTCACCGATTTCAGATTATTGTTGAGCTTCAGTAGGTCGTCCGAGACAACCTCCAATATTGAAGAAACAGATATGCGCTGAGGGAGCCTAGTTGTTGTTGTCGCACTAGCAATCGCCTCTGCCGGCACATCAATTGCAGCAGGGCCTGCAGAAACACACAAAGTCATTAGATCAGCCTCCCTTCAAAATGCAGCTGTTGGAAGGATAGAACAAACGAAACAAGAGCAGCAGAATGAACAACCTGGTTGGCTGGGCGCGGCCACGAAACAAACACATGGCATACGCCGCCTCGGCGCCACCCGCGTGCTGGCCCGAGAGCCGGGCCAACTGCACCGGCAGGAGGCCAGCTGACCAAAATCCAACGCCTTCCTGCTCATGTACACTCTTGGACAGCTCACAGACAACATCTCCAACAAACAGAGCCGCCGCCAATCCAAGAACCCAGAGAACAAGAAAGAAAGCTACAGCGCTTGGAGCTCCCAAGAACCACTGATGGTAGAATCTTTGGAGGCCAATAGCCTTTTCCCCGGACAATAACAGCCAAGAAGATGAATAATACTAGCTTGTGATTGGTTTTGTCTGAGAATCTTATTCAATTTGGTGACGAGATTTTTTTCCTCCCCTCCTTTTGCTATGGAAAAGAAGAGACCGGAGGGAAGAGGCTCCGGATGGAGGGACGGAGGCCGTGGAGGATTTAAATA
>KE371618.1:553976-565714 GCA_000418225.1 Zizania latifolia | reverse complement strand
TTAAAATAACAATATATAAATTACTTTTAAATATCAATCTAACTATATAAATGCGTAACATTTAAATCACGGAAGCAATTAAGTTACACCCTCCTACCACCATCATTCCTCCTCGGGCCACCAAACACCACAAACACCCAATAATCGACAAGACCGAATCCACTCACCACTTATCAAATTATGAATCATTCTCTATTAGGTTCCTAAAATTGTCCGTTAGCCAGTTACTCATGACTAGCTTAAAAAATAACTGTGATTTCGTTAATATTAAAATAAAGTCATTTTTTAGTAAGATTTTGACATAAGAAGCAGCGGAATTTACTACATAACACACACACGAAGCAATACATGACTTTATGACAACTAACCTTGCTAAAGTGTACAGCTAGGTGACGAGAGGAACGAGATTCCTACCCTTAGTTTGTATTATCCAAGGCATACTTCAAGAGATCATAAGACATTTTGTGGATATACATAGTGATGTCTTGGTTGTTCACAGCGATGAACAACTTCTATACTGTAGGAAAATTACAGAGTACTTGGAGGAGAATAATAAGAAGACCGTTGAGCATCGTGCAATGAAAGTGAGTTCTCGTGAGCTTCAGTTTGAGATAATATGCAGGAACAAAGAAAGTGTGGATCACCGACAAGAATATTATTGTTCAGGAGTGTATTGTGAGGGACAACTTTATTTACACATATAACAAACTGAGGTTGTATCATAGGCCATGCATTCATGTGATGGGTTGATATAAGGATACCAACCTATGAAAATAAAAGAGTAACAGACACTAAAACTACAACAGAATACAAGGGAAGGAAGGAAGAAGTGCTCGTAGTGAGGCGAGACAATAGAGATGTTGTCGTTAGTGCAACTGTTTGTAACTTAAATAAATGGTATCGAACTTGCTACTTTCATCTATTCATCGGTAATGTTCGAATACCATACTTTATAATATAAACCTTCGTCTGTTAACTAAAACCACATTCATGTTCAAAACACTAAATATTTAGTTATTCTGATAGAAATAAAAAAAATAAAAGAACTATCGACCAACTATTTAATCGACGTCCTATCGACCAACCATTTGATCTACATAGGATCTTATCGACTATTGATTGGTCGATATGGCTTTTGTCAACCAATGGTTGGTTGAAGAGGTCTAAATTTACAATTTTTTAAAAGGCCATCCCATTATTACAAATCCAGATAAAAATAATTATTTTAAAAATTACAGTTCTACAAGGCCATTGATGGGCTCTGTTGGGCCTCTTTGGAGACTCTTAAGAGAAAATGAGCCCAATTAACTACAAGAGTCGCACGGGTCTAATCCAAAACCAGCAATAATTCTCTCTTTTCCACTAAAGCAATAAATTTAACTTACACCCTCCTACCACCATCATTCCTCCTTAGTACTAGCCACCAAACAACACAAACCCCAATAATCGACCAATCCGAGTCTACCCACTATCTGAGTGTCAAATTTTGAATTGTTTAGTAAAATTATTTGTCCGTCGGTTAATGATGATAGCCGAACAATCAGTAGTAATAATTATTAGATCAGTTTGATAGTGGTTACAATTAACTATTTGTCTAAATCTGTGATTTCGTTAACATTAAACTAGGTCATGTTTGAGCGAGATTCTAGCCACTATAGCTACTCTAAAATCTGTAGCTCCCTTAAATGGTTTAGAAGTTTGCTTCAAATTATGAAACTTAATAAAATACAATTTAGAAATAAAATAGTATTCAAAAGTTAAAGAAACGTCAACTAATTTAAATTGTTATCAGCTACTACCTATTTCTCATAATGTAATAAAAAGTTATAGGCAGGTAGCACTAACACAAAGAACACGACACCACACGACGGGTTCCAAACTCCAAACTAAATTTTTTTTTAAAAAAAAGAAAAAGAAGAGAGAAGAAAGACGCACCAAACGCAACAACCACGACGCCGTCAACCAAAATCAACCAACCAGCCGCTTCCTTTTCGCATCATCTCCCTCCCCGGCCTCCCTCCCGACCGCGACCAGCCACCGTCCCCCTCCCCCGTGGTTGCTTCAGATCTCCTCCTCCTTCCCCGGCGCCAACCCTCTCTGATCGCTTCCAGCTCCCGCCATTACGGGTGTTGATATCAGTATATAAGCCCTATCCCCATCACGCTCCCGCCCGCCCGGCGCCCGGCCTATTTCGCTTCCTTCCCCCGCGCCATTACCTGCTGAACTCTGGATCTGGTCCGCCGTCCGCGCTTGATCTGCTCGTTCTGGGATCGGGATCTTAGTCCCTGCGCGGAATGGAGGTCTTCGGCCCCGTCACGCCCGGACAGGTAGGGGCATGCTCCCGCTTCGACAATTTTGCAGCTTGCTCGCTGTTGCTGTCTCTTCTGCGTTTCGTTTGTCTATCTGCGTGGGGCACCGTTTGGATTCGATCCGAACAAATTTGGCGAGAAGATGTTCAGTGCTCGTTCCAACGAACGCACTTGTCCTGAGCAGCAACGGAGGGCGATGTGTCTGGTAGCACAAGCAACTTACTCACAGGTTTAATGCCATTTTTAAGGTTCCTCCTCCGGGATTCGAGAGAGAGTTGAATTCACACGAGTGCTCACCTAATTAGTTTGGTGAGCTTCTGTCCCCTCGGAGGTGTCTTAGCTTCCAAGCAAGCTAGTATTTAGTTTCACGCTGCCCGCGATATCAAAGCTTGATGGCCAGTAAAGGTTATGAATGGTGAATGCAGCGAAGGGGATTGCTCTCTAGAATTTTCATATCTGTACCTTTGATCCATATGTCCTGTGATTGGCGTTTCAACTTCATCGTATTATCATATATGACAATTTGACTGAAATTTAGAATCTGAATTTTTGGGCTTACTCATGATATTTAAATAAATAAAACAAGCGTGTTTTCTGATGAAAACCATTAGAGAAAACAGCCATCATGTCAAATCCATTGTGCTGAGATATAGGAATGTTTCTTCCCTACCCTGGATAAAATATACAGAACTAAAGCTGGGGGAGTTGGATGACATGGATCTGAGTATGACCACAAGTCTACAACAACAATTCAAATAACCAACGTTGAATTGTTCTCCTAATTTGGTGCTTTGGATAAACTCACTGCTAGGTGAGGTCATAATCTGGCTACACCATGGACTTATGTAACTCAATGTTTTCCTTTCTTTCAGGTGTCGTTTTTGCTTGGTCTTTTCCCTGTCCTCATTGGATGGATCTATTCCGAAATCCTGGAATACAGGAAATCTTCATCGTATGGAAAAGTGTAAGATTTCTTTTCAGATACCATATAGTGTATATATGCATTTATTTGATGCCAACTGCCCACCACTCTTTCAAATAATTCAAGCCTGTTACCACATACCAGAGTTTTCGTAATTAGACTGGCATGACTGATGTTACTTCATGGAACTGTTGAACAACCTGTGTCCTAATCACCCCCTATCTGTGTATTCTTTTCATCTGCAGTCACTCAGATGCTAATCTAGAGAATGAAACTATCAAGGAAGATGATAAGGCTGTATTACTTGAAGGAGGCCAGTCAAAATCACCATCTATAAAGCTCCGGAACATGTCTACCAGAGCAAATTTAATACGGTACTGTTTGAGTGCATACACGTTTTAGGATTTTACCACATGCGGTTGCAGATATGTGATATTGTGATGTCTTCATGTGTGAGTTGCAGATTTATAACAATGGATGAGTCTTTTCTGCTTGAAAACCGTGCTGTACTGAGAGCCATGTAAGACTATTCAAAAGTAATCTCATCCAGACTAGATTTTCAGGCTAAGATGCAGCCTGTTGATTCTCACGTGCCCTTTAACTTTCTTGCAGGGCTGAAATCGGTATTGTTGCAGTTTATTTCTACATCTGTGACCGGACAAACATATTTCCAGGAACCAAGAAGGTAATTTTATTGCTCCTGTTTCTTACTCTTGACACTCTCAATGATGTATCATGGACTAGATGCAAACTGCAAGATGTGTCTTTGGGTTAAATTGTAATTGTAGCATATTTCCCATCACTGCAGATAGTTCTGACTGCTTTCGTGATCTACAATGGCTTTGCTTCATCATTGTTCTTCCAGTAATTAATATCTGCTAGCTGTAGTGATTTTTCTGGATTAGCTTCAGGCTGCGCTTATCACCAATAAGCTAGAGCCTATTTATCCAGGGCCAAGCAGGTTTCATATTTGTAGCTTATCTGAATGGCTTAAGTTTTCTGCCAACCATGGAGAAGCTGTAACCAATGGATGCTGCACGTAGAAGAATGGCCAGTTTATAAGATGAGTCTGGCCCAACAGCTTTTGGCATTGATGTGATAAGCAACAATTTTAGGGATAAAACTCAACTAAGCCAAGCAGCCCCTCTATGTTGTTCATGTCCACAGTTTTCTTTTACATGAGTGGTAATCTTTGCCTTGTGATTTACAGAGCTACAACCGCGACCTGTTTCTGTTTCTGTACATTCTTCTCATCATAGCATCGGCACTTACTTCACTTAAGAAGCACCATGAAAAATCAGCTTTTACGGGAAAGTCAATACTCTATCTTAATCGTCATCAGACTGAGGAATGGAAAGGGTGGATGCAGGTTAGTGACTTTATTTACCTCCTGAGCTCTTTTGGTAAATGTGAATTTAGTTATTTCTATCACTGGAGATTTTAGAGATGTGCCCGTGTGGGTGTGACAAAATTTTCAGTGCACTTGTTTGCTATTCATTCTTTTGTTTTGCATACGTAAGCAATGCATTTTGATGTTCACCCAATGATTCTTCCATCACGCTCTACAAAAATAGTCAGGTGCTTTTACTTGCTATCCACTCAACCTTTCTAAGCTTGAGCGAGTAGACAAAGGACCAAATTAATGTCCTCTTTCTTGTTTTACTAGGCATTGAATTTATAAATACCATTATTCCAGTATTCTGTATCCAAACTGCACTTCAATTTTATGTTGATGAAATGTTTTTATTTGGACAAGCACTGCACTCTATGTTACAACAATTTCATGCCTCAGAATTTTACAGCTACTGTGTTATATTTTTTTTCTGGTCATTGTCTTCTGCAAGGTTTTTATTCTTTGTATTTTGGCTCTAAGTGTGTTCTAATTATTCCATTTACCTTTCCAGGTCTTGTTCCTGATGTACCACTATTTCGCTGCCACAGAAATATACAATGCAATTCGTGTGTTCATTTCTGCCTATGTATGGATGACTGGATTTGGGAATTTCTCGTATTATTATATCAAGAAAGATTTTAGCATTGCAAGATTTGCACAGGTGTCTATCCTACCTCAATCTTTGTTCTTTTATGTTATAATAAAGTTAATTCTCTTTTGATTTGTTGTAACCATATTTGAAATACTATAGACCAACAGTTACGCTTGTAATGCAGATGATGTGGAGGCTGAATTTCTTTGTAGCCTTATGTTGCATTGTCCTTGATAATGATTACATGCTGTATTATATCTGTCCAATGCACACACTATTTACTCTGATGGTATATGGGTCGCTTGGTCTGTTTAACAAGTACAATGAGATACCATCTGTCATGGCTATTAAGATTGCTTCCTGCTTCTTGACTGTCATTTTGATCTGGGAAATTCCTGGGGTATTTGAACTTTTGTGGGCTCCCTTTACGTTATTGTTAGGTGAGTTATTCTTGTATATTTGTATGGCATTATTCTTCTGAGCCATGGATCAGGATTTTATGCCATCTTTCTTTTTTTCAAGTACAGGATATAAAGATCCAGAGCCTTCAAAGGCAAACTTACCCCTCTTACATGAGTGGCATTTCCGTTCTGGCCTTGATCGATACATTTGGATTATTGGAATGATTTATGCTTATTTCCACCCTAATGTAAGTAATTCAGTTATATATCTATATTTCCTCCCTTTTTGGAAATTGCATGAATGAGTAGTACATATTGTACGTTCCTTTATACATCTCTTTCTGTGGAGTCTCTCTTTATATACACAAACTGGTTATACATACAATTAATTGCTCATGAGCATTATCTCTTATTTTCCCTTTTTATTTCTGTTAATGTCATGTGGAACCAAAATATAGGTTGAGCGATGGATGGAGAAGCTGGAAGAATCTGAGATTAAGGTTAGACTGTCGATCAAGGGAGCCATTGTGACTCTTTCTTTGATGGTAAGTCGCATCCATCTTATACCCATGTGCTGACTAACTTTCTATATATATATCAAGAGGATGTGTCTCCTTTGTTGCTCTACCAACTAGATTTCTTTTCCTTTAAGTCAGTGTTGTATTGACTTGTCATACTATGCTAACTAGGACTTTTGTTCCTTCTTGTAGGCTGGCTATTTATGGTACGAATATATCTACAAACTAGACAAAATTACATACAACAAGTACCATCCTTACACATCATGGATTCCTATCACGTATGTATAAAAACACTATCATGTTCTATATGGCATATGGTATAATTTTTCTTCAAAGCAGTTGACACAGCACTCTTGTTTTACAGTGTTTATATCTGCCTACGAAACTGCACCCAGCAGTTGAGGAGTGCCTCTTTGGCTCTTTTCGCGTAAGCATCTAATACATTGATGGTTCAAGCATTTATTTCCTTCCTTTGCTTTCTCTGTTACTAAGAGTTCAATCTTTTTTTTTCAACAGTTGGCTTGGAAAGATCACACTAGAGACGTATATTTCCCAAATCCACATTTGGCTCAGGTATGGGGCTGAATTGTTTCAGCATAAGCTGTTCTTGTTTTAACTACTTAATGCTGTCCCCAGTAATCAGTTCCGTATAACATTTGCAATGTTTGGGAAAAGCTAGGAGTGAAAATAAACAAGTGATTTGACAGGGGGTGGTGTGTGTTGAGCTGGGAGAAACCTTGCTTCTTTCGTACTTGGTGTAACATGATGCTGTTCGCTAAGATAGCATGTTTCTTGCCTTGTGAGATGCTATTCTACAGCTATTCACAGGAACTATGATATTGCCACTAAACAATGAAACCATATGTTTCTACTTTCAAAGAGAATTTGGTATTCAAGAAAAACACAGGAAATGAAGATTTTTGGACTAGACTACACATCAAAATTTTGCTTTCAGTAAATGCATTTTTTTACTGTGAAGTGCATCCAAAATTTGCTGTCGCTGTCCACATTTTTCATTTGTTGTGTCCAGTGTTTTCAACTTCAGGATACTAGAGTCTTTCTCACTACTGATTCTGTTTTTACAGGTCTAGCATGCCAAATGGGCAACCAAAATGGCTTCTATCTTTTATACCAGATTATCCTTTACTTAACTTCATGCTTACTACAACAATCTATCTTTTTGTAAGCTTACCAACCCCAGGTGTATTTTATTCAATATATAATCTTTGAAGATATTAATTCCATTATGTATACCACAGCTATCATACCGGGTGTTTGAGATCACAGGTGTACTGAAGGGAGCTTTTATTCCCAGTAGAGACAACAATCGGCTATATCAAAATTTTATTGCAGGGATTGCCATCTCTGTATGCCTATATTTGTGCTCACTTATTCTTCTGAAAATTCCTATTGTATAGGTAAATAGCTGGAACCTACTATATTTGCGCACGGTTTTTACATATCCGCTGTCTCTCTGTCTGAGTCTATTCAGTAATTTGTTCCAGGTAATTCCAGGTAGTCAGTTTCATTTCCAGTTGTGAAGAATTGCAAGTAAATGACCTTGATAGAGGGTCGCTCCTGCAAAATGTGTGCTTTGTACTTGGTGGTAAGTTCGATTCTGGCCTCAATTCCATTTTGTATTTGGAGGTAAAGACACAGTACCCATCAAGGACCTGCTGGTATTTGTAGTTGGAAATTGAATTGCCAGAGGATGCACGTATAGAAGTCGAAATTTTGATATTTTTTCCCATTCAAAACGCTGTACACAGTTAGCAAACCCATGTATTTCTTGGAAGGTGTAGCGGCTTCCCGAGGTTGATACAGCAGTGTAAGAATTCTCCCCTCAGCACCTGTAATGTGTCTTGTACTATAGAGGATGATGATACAAGGAAGGGTTTTCCTCTTGTAAAACGTAATATAAACTCAAGCCCCAAGCTTTTATTGGCTTTGGCCCTAGTTAGGTTGGTTTGTAGTTATTTTCAGAATCGCTCCTTTAAACAATCTTATTATTTTCTTAAATTCTAAAATTCAGTAGCTATAAAATTTAGAAATAAATTAATATTTGTAAATCAAAAAACACTGGCTTCTTTAGATTATTACTAGTTTGTTGCTTTTTAGAAAAAGGCAAGCCCAAGCTTTTTCTGGCTTTGGCCCTGTTTTGGAAGCTCTATAATTATTCTTACAATGTAGAAGACCTTTTGTTTTGTTATATTATAAAACTCAATTACTATAAAATCTAGAAATAAACTAATGTCAATCTGCTGAAAACACTATATTCTAACTAGTATCTATATGAGGCTGTTGCTTCCCATTAAACTGTGTTTCCATGTTAATCCATTGGACCACCAAAGAAGCCTCAGCTACTTGTGCGGCTCTAATCGACCGAGTTGTGTTTTTGGACCGCCGATAATGCAGCCCTACTGGGAGTACAGATCCAGCTCTGCAAGCCCGGAACGTTCTTTCAGCTGCAGTAGTCGTTTAGATTGTTGCAAACAGGCAGGGACAAGCAGCACTAGCCGTACGTGGTGGCGCGCTGGATGCATGTGCCGAACACTCACCCGTTGGAGTGGTTGCTGCAGAATCCGCCATCGTGCACAGACAGGCGTACAGCCTCATCAGCCGCTTGGTCCATGTCACGGCGCCAGCAAAACAACTCTACAATATATACTGCCCAACAAATAGGAAAGGGAACAGCCGAACAGATGTTCTGCAATAGTGCAATCTGACACGGAGCTAACTTTATCTGTGCACTCGTAAAGAAATCTTGTGCGGCTATCAAGCTAGTTAAGATACTCTACTACTCCAGACAGATTTGAATTGATGTGTTTCCGAGGAAAATCATGGAAGCTGAGTTTTTTTAGTGGTGGAAGCTGAGGATTAGACGGATTAGCCTGTGATGAAATGGCGGGTGATTTCGGTGGTGGAGGTGGTTGGGTGCGGTGAACCCATCAGAATTCAAAAGCACTACAAAGGCCGATCCAATGCATCTCCAGGCGTTTAGAATCCTTCCAGGATAACTGACCCATGGCAATCATCAATCCCAAAGCAAATACATGCATTACTTGTACTACATCTATTCTTAAAATATAATCATTTCCAGTTTTTTGTGAGGATTTAAGGAGAGAGATAAAATTAAATAAGAAATATGATTGTGATTGTTGAAGATAAGAAAGTTGGTAAATAAATTAAGTAAGAAATGATTATAATTAGTTGAGATAAGAGAGTATACGAAGAAATAGCTAAAATTTAATATAAAATTTGAATGTTATAGTTGATATATTTTAAGATGAAAATAGTATTTAAGTAGCCCTCAGTTACAGATGGATTCAAGGTAAATTTCTCCGTGAAAACATTGTTGCATATATGTTGTACTTGTACACAGTCTTGCATACAGTCTCAATCTTGCGTGGAACAATAATGAGATAAATGACCATATGCCCCCTCGAGTCTAGCCTGGTTTTGGCGTCCACCCGACAAAACAGAACATATGCGAGCTGATGGGCTAAGCAAACGCAAAGCCTAATTATTATGCCACTTCGACGTCAAACTTTGCCATTAAATAACGCGCGCCGCTCGCATTATTGCCAGCTCAATCCCAAGCTCCGCCACCAACGCCTCCCCTTTCTCCGGCCACCAGCTGCAATGGAAGCTCCTCTTCTCCTCCCCGTCGCCACCGCTTCCTCTTCCTCCTCCATCACCACCGCCGAGTCTCCCTCCTCTCCTTCCACTGGCAGCATCGTCGCCCGCGTCGTGGCCGTCCTCGCCGTCGCCTCTGTCTCACTGTTCGCGCAGCACGAGGCCTCGAGGGGCTTCCACATAGACGTCATCAACGCCGCGCCACGGCACACCGTCGCCGGCCGGCGCTTCGACCTCTTTTTTGTTTCCAATGGCAAGGCCGAGCGCATCCTCCACTACGCCAACCGCGGCGTGGAGCAGGCGCTCTTCCCGAACGTGTCGTTCCCGCGCAAGCAGGTCAACCGTGTCACCGTCCAGATGGTCGGCCACAACCTCACCGCCGACGCGACGGTGGCAGCCGCCGGTGTGGCTCCCGGGGAGTACGTCATATCTCTGAGCCCCAGGCTCATGCACCCCAGCAGCGACAGGTCCGCCGACGCCGTGGTGACCGCGGTGCGCCGTGCCGTCGCGCGCATGTGGCTGTGGGACGGCCGCGGCGCCGCTCCGGCGAGCGTCACGGAGGCCATGGTCGAGTACCTAGCCTCCGGCTCAAACGCCGTCGAGGCTTCGCCGGCGGACGACGCCCCGCAGTGCATGTCAGCGCAGTTCCTGCGCCACCTCGAGCGCCGTCGCAGCGGGTGCGTCGCGCGGCTGAACCGGGCAATGAGGGACCGGTGGAGCGACGCCGCGGTGGACGCCGCGCTCGGCGTGCCCGCCCGCCCGGTGTGCGCCGCATACCGCGCGGCGGCGGCGGCGCTGCTGACTCAGCAACAGCCGACCCCGCTGGCTGGCTCCACGTCGACAACCGATGGGTCCAGGGTGGCAATGTGAGGCTTGCTGCAACGGCAACTCTGCAAGGCAACGGCAGTTTGGGCAACACACGTCATGCCCACGTTCCGTGTAATTAATCCATCATTATTAGGACGATTATGTATGGGTGGGTCATAACCGCACCCCTAATCGTGGTGGAAGGCGAATTGGCGATTGCTGTCCACGCTATTTTTTATGCCATTATTGGGGTTAATCAAATTAACCCTGTCCTTGTAAATCTAAATTATATAGCGTGTCGATGATACCAGCAAATTTTTTTCCTGTTTACGTGAAAGTATGGCCAATAATGATACGACGAAACATCGAGAGGCTAATAATGTGAGACCAACCCAACAAGAGGGCCCACCTGTTGGTGACCCATCCACTCCAACTGGCTTTCGTCCACGTCAATTCGCTCCTAAAATGGCAATAGGTACCCGAAACATGAAACTCATAGATTTTTACCCTATTAGAATCTATATACGGATTAAATTATTTATCCATGGGTTTATTAATGAGAAAAAATAAAACCCAACGAATAGGCGAGTACGGGTATGGTTTCATTATTATCCATACCTACCACCCAATGGATACCCATCACCCAATAGACCATTTATTTGTAGCCCAATCCATTAAAAAACCAGAAATTTACTTCAGTCTTTCCTAAATTCATTTTCATTGGTCACTACTTCTCTCCTAGTCCCCAGGTCCTGCAGCAGCCGATGACGTGTATCTCCACTCCTCACTCCTCAGCCCAGACTCTAGAGTTCTAGACGTCTAGTGCAGGCTGCTCGGTTCAGTGGCCAGCGGCATTGCAGCTCGAGCTCTAGTACCAGCCGTCGCCAGTGCCCCACCGCCTCCACGCTCTAGCCTCCAGTGCTGGCCACCGCCATTGGTCCACCGCCTCCACGCGAGTAAGTGACATGCGGTCCATATGATGTACACCGGGGTGCGATTTGTGGCCCGATCTTCCGATAGGTTCGATTGAGGCGACGAGTGGACGTTGACGCTTTAAGGCTTTCGGTCAGCGATCGGAACCTTGCAATCGCTACACCCTCTCGTCTAGTCGTTATCAACCACGCTCTCACGTAGTCGACCTCACCACGAAAGTTTTG
>KE371618.1:494706-527625 GCA_000418225.1 Zizania latifolia | reverse complement strand
AATGCCGCTAGCCGTGAACGGATGTCCTGCAAGTCAGCCTCGTTAAGATTGCCTTCAGGTACGTTGAATTTCTGTAAATTCAGTTTTTTACGTTAGTCGATGTTTACATAAGTGAAACGTAAATTTAACACAGAAACGACGTACATGATAATATCTTACGTCGGGTGATTTAAGATCCGCTATCTTCAGGACCAGCATCATATGGTGTGCAACATAAAACTCGTATTGGTTTCCAGGAGGTTGACTGTAGCACTGTCATGGAAATACACGATTAGTTTGGACGACACATTAAAGTTGAAAGGACAAATATTTAGAGACTTACCGGCATTGTGGTTTTATGTACCAACTATCGGCGTTGCGTTGCTTTTGATGTACTGAAACTGACACCGAAAGCTCTGTAATGAGATATAACAAAATTGAGTTAAGCGAGAATAGGTTAAAGGTTAAACTTGTAGTAATAAAGTGAAGAAAACCTTACTCGTCGATTATACTTCTGATTACCGAGAAGTCTCTCTCGGTGCGGTCACCATTCGGTCCCAACGGTCTTGCCGAGTCAATGTACCATACAATGTTCCACTTGGGAGCGAAGAGTAGTAGGACATAATGTCCATTCAAGTGGTATATGCCCATTAAAAATTGTTCTCTTGTGGTGCAATCGGCGAGTATCTTACGTACGTATTTGACGCATGACTCCCTATCACTCTCGATGGTTGTCATTGCTAACAGATGTGGGTCAAGAAATTTGAATAGTTGCTTCTTGCATTCTTGCCACATTAGCCTACAGATATAAAAGAGTAGTTAATACCACATAATGACGTGTCGACTTTAATTGAAAGACTAGGTTAAGTGACTTATAATGTCCAGCACCACAGCAAGCTGATGTCGAGAGCGTTCAAGTTGAAAAGATCATATAGATCCTCGAAGCAAAGTAAAAAATAGTTGTCGCTGGTCCAGAAATTTTGTTGCTTGTACGTTACAGTAACTAAAAATTTATTGTTGTTGCAGCCAGTTAGGTAGAATGCATGGAGGTCCATTAAGGCTTGCCCACCCTTCCTTAGCTGATCTTGAGGGAGCAAAACCTTTCCAGCTTGGTACACAGGGTGTGTCTGAGTCTAGGCTGACACCACATTAGGCTTCGCAATATTTTTGGACTTTCTGTCGGTGGTCTTCTTTGTTTTAGTCTTCTTGGGCGGTGGCACAGTGGCGACATTTTTACTTTGCTCGACAGGTACAGGACGTTGAGCAGCTGGAGGTTGAGCAACAAGTGGTTGAGCTGCAGGAGGTTGAGTACCAGGAAGTTGAGCACGAGCCTGGCTTGCAGTAGTCTCGGCATAGACGAAAATATCCACTCGTTTCTATTGTACACTTGTTAGATGTGTATCGCGCAGAGTGATGATTTCGTCATTTAGAGGAATAGGCAATGCGATGTCTTCTGCGTTGGGGTGCACAAAATCGATAGACACCACTGCAAATCCCTCCCTTATCGGCAAGTTGTGTAGCTCATGCTGATATGGGTAGACCACACCCCTTGCCACCTCAATCTGAAACCTCCCAGGCTTTATGATAAGCTTGCACGTGGTTGGTTCAGCTAGCCGATCAATCGTGTCATCCAAACCGCTACAAGATTGTGGGGTCACTTCTGATTATTGTACCATAATATCATCCAAGCTTTCTTTGACGAGATATGAGGTGAGATGTACCATAATATTAAAGAATGATGGAGAAAAGTACATCTCAAGAAGGGAGAGAGTCAAGAATTGTTTTTTCTCTAGTTCTTCTAGCGTTGTTGGGTCGAGTATTTTCTGTCCAATTGCATTGAAGAAAAAACACAGACTCATTATAGCCTCTCTTATTCCCATCGGTAACACATTTCTTATTTCGACAGCAATCATCTGAGTCAGCATCACAGGACAATCGTGAGTCTTCATTCTACCAACCATCTTAAGCTCTTTCAGGTTGACAAGTTTGCTGATATTCGATGAGTAACCTAATGGAACTTTAATGCTATGCAAGAATTCATAAAACTCCTTCCTCTCCATCCTAGAAAGGGTGATGCAATATGGAGGCAAAAACTTTTCTCTATCTGTCTGCTGTGAATGTAGCTCTGATCGTAAATCTATTTCCTCAAGATCCACTCTAGCATTCTCATGATCTTTTGTTTTGCATAGCATATTTAGCATTGTTCCGAGAAGACTGTCACAACGTTTTTCTCGACATGCATTGTATCGATAGAATAGCGAACATCGAGGTATTTCCAATATTCAAGCTCCCATAAAATTGACTTCTTGTTCCACATTCTATCACAACTGTTGGAAGGACGTTTTCGCTTGTCGAGTACAATATTTATGTCCTTTACCTGGTCATATACCTCTACGCCTCTGAAATGCCTGGGGGACCCTTCTTTCTCTACGGTGTCATCAAACTGCAGCTTCATTCTTCTGTATGGGTGTTTCATTGGAAGAATACGTCAATGGCGCATGTATACCGTTTTCTTAGAATGGTTCAACCATGTGCTCGATGTTTCCTCCAAGCACTATGGGCAAGATTCACATTTTCTTTTGCTTTGTTCAGACAAGTTACGATGAGCTGGCAGGTCATTTATTATGACAAACAACATGGCGTGTAGCTGAAAGTACTCGTCCCAAACCTCAACACCTACGTGCCATAGAGTTTTCAGATCATCCACCAAGGGTCTGAGGTACACGTCAATGTCATTGCTAAGTTGTTTAGAATCAGAGATCAAGATCGACAACATAATATATTTATGCTTCTTACAAAGCCAAGGTGGAAGGTTGTATATAGACAGTAATACTAGCCACGTGCTGTGCACACTGCTCATGTTACCAAATGGGTTCATGCCATCCGTACTCATGGCAAATCTAATATTCCTACAATTGTTAGCAAACCATCGAAATGTAGCGTTAATTGTTCTCCACTGAGTAGAATTTGCTGGGTGTCGTATCATCGAGTCGTTCTTACGGCCCTCTTTGTGCCACCTCAGTTGTTTAGACTCGTTGGCATTTGCAAACATCCGCTTCAAACGGGGGATTACAGGGAAATACCATATCACCTTCCTCAGAACTTTCCTACTATTGCACCCATCGTTCAGTTCATCATCGTCTTTTCTATTCTTGAATCGATATGTCCCACATGTTGGACATCTGTCAAGGTATGCATACTCTCCATGAAACAGAACATAATCATTCCTACATGCATGTATTTTCTGTATGTCCAACCTAGAGGACATACGATCTTCTTAGCATCGTACACAGTGGTAGGCACCTTATTCTCTTCTGGCACTAGGTCCCTCAGCAAATTCAGTAATGCTTTAAAACTCACATCGGACCATCCGTATGTCGCCTTTATTTGTAGCAACGTCAGGACAGTGTATAAGACCGTGTGCTTCTCTTTGCAGCCATGATAGATCGGTGTTTTTGAGTCTCGAACAAGTTTTTAGAATTGGGCAAACTCTCCTTTAGAATATGCAACTTGTTCCTCCGCATCACGCACCATCTGATCAACATTATCCACTATATCAGTATACTTATCTTTATTAATTCCTAAAATATCATTGTCGCTCATGTAATCTGTATCATCGACCTTACCTTCATCTTTACTAGCAATCTGATATACTTCACCATCATTTTCTCCTTCTCCGCCATGCTTGTTCCATATATGATATCCTTTCTTGAATCCACGTCTTAGCAAATGGTCGTAGATATATTCTAAATTTGGAAACTTCTTCTCGTTCTTACAGTCATAGCATGGACACCATATTACAGTCTTTCCATTAGCTTCCATGTATGCTCTAGCAGTACTCATGAAAGACTTTACCCCACTGAAATATTCATTACAAGTACAACAATCAAGATACATCCAGCTCCTTATTGTTGGCATCTATAAATTATTAAAAAAATAAACAACCATTATGTATATCCAAGTATATGACTTATCGCAATTAAAGCATGCTTAACTTTGGGCACTAATAGGCAAGGATAGGTCCTAAATCCCATCCGGGGATGTGCGGCCCACGTAGCTGGGCCACGTGGTCCCGTATGGTTTCAGAGAGAATTTTGGCAGCATCCCCCACTGTTCTCCAAATACAAGTCTCGACTTGGGGTCGAGAGGATTGTGTATCCGGAAAACAACAAGGAGACACCACCGAAACTCTCTCTGGAACCGTACGGGACCACGTGGTCCAGCTGCGTGGACCGCACATCCCTGGACTGTCCAAAGTGCGTGGACAATTCGGGAGCACCTTCCTATAAATATGACCAGTTGCTCGGTCATATTTATAATCCAACACTCCCGAACGGAAGACGACGTAATCGGTTGCATGACTCTAATAATTATTTCACTTTGTTAAACAAAAATACGATAGACGGATTAAAATTGGAGAAAAAATATACCTTCGGCCGGACGTTGGTGCTAGCTGCGGTGGGGGGCGGTGCACCGGAGCACGTAACAGTGCGGGTCGCCATCACAGGCGCACGCGTGCAGCTATAGTGTGGTCGCCGGCCGGTGGCTGGGGACTTAACTGCGGCCGGTCGGCAGTTATGGGACAAGGGTGAAAGTCGGCGGCGACTGGGAGCAATAAGTGCGAAGCTCTGTGTCTGAGGTCCTCAAATACTTGTCATCACTAACGGTTATCTCTAAAAAGACATCACTAACGGTTATCTCTAAAAAGACATCACTAATGGTAGCCTTAGGGTTACAGGCACTTTAGTGACGCGGGTAAAATAACACGCGTCACTAAAGGTCATATCCTCTAGTGACGGGTGGTACTGTGATGCGTTACTAATAGGGGTGCCTCTCTTTAGTGACGGGTGGCAACATAACCCATCACTATAGGGGACCTCTTTAGTGACGGGTCATACTGTAAAACGTCACTAAGGGGAATGCCCTATCTTTAGTGACGGGTCAGACTTAGACCCGTCACTAATAATGTAGCATTACTGACGCGTGTAAAATAGTCCATCACTATAACTGTATTACTGACACGCGTCTTTGATCCGTCAGTAAAGCTCCATCACTAAAGACCATTCCTATGGTAGTGCTCCACGTCGGCTGCGTCGACCTTCACCATCCCCTGCACCGCACCGTGGACGCCATCTGGACTGTGGTGACCGAGACCTCGTTGTCTAGCGTGTGATGAAGGAGATGGATGGTTCAGCCAATTATCCGATGCTGACGGAGAACAACTATGTAGATTGGGCTTTGATGATGAAGGTGATGCTGCAGGCTCACGGGCTCTAGGACGCCATCGAGTATGGCGACACTGACTTCTAGGAGGACCGAACAACGCTGGAGGCCATCCTCCAGGCTGTTCCAACGGAGATGATCTCCACCCTCACTGTGAAGGAGAACGCGAAGGCTCCATGGGACACCATTGCGCAGATGCGAGTGGGCATGGACCACGTCAGGAAGGCTAGTGCATAGTGGATTCATCATTAGTACAAGACACACGAGTTCAGGGATGGCGAGTCTATCGACGACTTCGCCATGTGGCTGAATGGGCTGGTGAACTAGCTCGGCACCCTCAGCAACCCCGAGCTATGGGAGAAGGTGGTTGAAAAGCACTTGCGTGCCACTGCACCTAGGTTCTCACAAATTGTGCTTTCCATTGAAATTTTGCTCGACTTGTCTGCCTTAACTATTGAGGACGTGACTGAGCGGCTCAAAACCGTAAAGGACCATCAACCGAGGGGCGGCGACACCAGTGAAAAGTTGCTTCTCACTGAGGAGCAATGGGCAGCTCGCATGAAGCAGCGCACAATGGGTCAAGACTCCTCCATTAACTTGAAGTCCAAGGACGGCAACCGCAAGTGGCATGGAAGATCGCGCAAGAAAGGTGATGCAGGTTCACGTGATGAAGGCGCTCGTGAGTCCAAGGAAGGCAATTGTGACATCTCCCGTGACAAATGCAACAACTGCAGCAAGCTAGGTCACTGGGCCAGAAACTACCGCAAGCCTCATCACAAAGAACAAGCTAACTTGGCGGAGGTTGATGACGAGAATCCTATGCTAATGATGGCGTAGGCCTATTCGCTTGCTGTCAGCACAGTTGGCACACCGGTGTCCATCGAACTCGATGAGACTCAAGCGCGCATCCACCTGCAATGCGATGACGCGGGCCATGAAGATGTATTGTACATGGACACAGGAGCCAGCAATCACATGACGAGGTAGCGTGACATCTTCACCGAGCTAGACACGACGATCACTGGTTCTGTGAAGTTCGGTGATGGGTCGGTGGTCACAATCCAGGGGTGAGGCACTGTCCTGTTCGAGTGTCATGGGGGAGAACACCGCGCATTCATAGATGTGTACTTCATTCCTCGCCTTAGAAACAATGTTGTTAGCATCGGCTAGCTGGATGAAAATCGTTGTCATGTGCTGATCAAAGATGGCGTGCTGTAGATGTGGGATCACCATCAGTGGCTGCTGGCCAAGGTAACCCGAGGCTGTGGCACACGCGCTTATCGGTGAGGATGGAAGATGAGGCATGGCTGTGGCACGCGCGCTTCGGACAACTGAATTTCAAAGCCATTCACAAGCTCGCGTGTGATGACATGGTTCGTGGCATGCCCGAAGTCTGGCAGATCACGCAGCTCTGCGACAGCTATCTTGCCGCCAAGCAACGTAGGATGCCATTCCCGCAAGCAGCGAAGCACCATGCGGATCAGCACCTCGAGCTCTTTCATGGTGATTTGTGTGGGCCTATTTCATCCCCAACGCACGGAGGGAGACACTATTTTCTTCTGCTTGTGGATGATTTCAGCAGGTTCATGTGGGTGGCCCTGCTGACTAGCAAGGATGAAGCACTGGCGTCCATCAAGCGGATCATTGCGTGGGTAAAACTTGAGTGTGGGCACAAACTCAAGGTTCTCCGCACTGATCGAGGGGGTGAATTCAACTCGGCGGAATTGAACGCGTACTACATCGAGCTCGGAGTCTAGAGGCATCTCATGGCGCCGCACTCCCCGCAACAAAATGATGTCGTCAAATGGCGAAACCAGACTATCGTTGGCATGGCCCGCAGTCTGCTTAAGGCGAAGCGAGTCCCTGCTACGTTTTGGGGTGAGGCGATTGTCACGGCGGTGTACCTGTTAAATCGCTCCCCCACACGCATCATCACCGGCAAGACCCCGTTCGAATCTTGGTATGGGTGCAAGCCAAGTGTCTAGCACCTCCGCACTTTTGGCTGTGTCGTCCATGTCAAGAATATGTAGCCGAACCTCAAGAAGCACGATGATCGCAGCACCAAGATGATCTTCATTGGCTATGAAGCTAGGAGCAAGGCGTATCGCGTCTATGACCGGATGGCATAGCGCGTTCATGTCACACGTGATGTGGCCTTCGACGAAACTGCCACCTGGGAATGGAGAACACCTGCTGATGATACGGGAGTGGACTCCAGTGATTCCTTCACTATTGAGTACATCGTTCCATTGGGCAGGACTGCTGGTGTGGGGAGTGCAGAACCCACGCTGCACACGCTAACTTCAGAGGAACCAGAAGCAGCCACTAGCAATGCCGAGTCTGTGACGTGCCGGAGTGTGGAGTTCATGTCTCCACTGGCAAATACAGGAGAGTATCTTGATGTTGCTGATTCTGGTTGTGGCCCTCGTCGCTACCGCACAATGTCAAACATGTTGGCCACGACAAATCGAGTTGAAGCTGGAGATGATGAACCAGAAGAGCTCCTTTTCTTGTCGGCTGAAGAGACGAGAAGCTTCCATGAGGCCAAGCAGCATGAGTGTTGGCGCAAGACGATGATCGAGGAGATGAATTCTATCTTGGAGAACAAGACATGGCGCCTCATCGATCTGCCTGCTGGCCACCGTCCAATTGGCCTTAAATGGGTTTATAAGGTGAAGAAGGATGCAAATGGTGTCGTCGTCAAGCATAAAGCTCGCATGGTCGCGAAGGGCTACGTGCAGCGATAGGGAGTAGATTTCAATGAGGTGTTCGTGCTAGTCGCACAGCTAGAGTCTGTTTGGTTGCTTCTCGCCATTGCAGCACACAGTTCATGAGCGATTCACACATGGACGTAAAATCTGCATTTCTCAACGGAGAGCTCGAGGAGGAGATGTATGTGATGCAGCCACCTAGGTTCATTGAGAAAGGTATGGAGAACAAAGTGCTGCAGCTTGATAAGGCGTTTTACGGGTTGCGTCAAGCGCCACGGGCTTGGAATTCCAAGCTTGATCGGTGCCTGCTAGCTATTGGGTTCACCCGAAGTACTTCTGAGCATGCCATGTACACACACGGTAGTGATGCAGATCGACTGTTGGTGGGAGTTTACGTGGATGACTTGATTATCATGAGTGGCAATCCAGGAGAAATCAGCAGGCTCAAGGAGGAGATGAAGAAGTTGTTTAAAATGAAGCAAGCAGCCACCTCCATCACAGTGAGCCAGGCAGGGTATGCAGGCAAGATCTTAGAGAAGGCTGGCATGCAAAACTGTAATCCGTGCAGTACACCAATGCAGCCAAGCTATAAATTGAGCAGAAACAGTACATCTTCTATTCTCCTCCAGCCGATGCCACCACCTACCGGAGTATTGTCGGAAGCTTAAGGCCAGACATTTGCTTATTCTGTTGACTATGTGAGCAGATTCATGGAGGCCCCAACCCTGGAGCATTGGGTGGCTGTGAAGACAGTGCTTCGGTATGTAGCAGGAACCCGGCATTTTGGATGCCGGTTCAACAAGGGGTTCAATAATCTAAAACTTGTTGGATTCAGCGACAGCGACATGACAGGTGATGTAGATACTCGCAAGAGCATGACTGGCGTTCTCTTCTTCCTCAGTTCATCACCGGTGAGCTGGGAATCACAGAAGCAAAAGGTGGTCGCTCTTTCTTTCTGTGAAGCTGAGTATATCGCGGCAACAACAGCAGTTTGCCAGGGGTCTGGTTAGCAAGGCTGCTGAGTGAGTTGAAGACTGAAGAAGCCAGTGCTGTCGTGATCAAAATTGACAAGTCAGCAATCTCCCTCAGGAAAAATCCAGTCTTCGTCTTTCACGAGAGGAGTAAACATATTGAGAGTGCGTGGAAGATGGAAGCATTGAGGTTGAGTTCATCAACACAGAGGGACAACTCGCAGATATTTTAACAAAGCCTTTGGGAAGAGTTAAATTTCAGGAGCTGAGGACTCTGATTAGTATGGTCGAAATAATTTAGATGCACAAAGTTTAGGGAGTGATTTGTTAGCTTAAACTTAGTACTGTCTGCATGTTTATTTCCATAGCTTAGCTGCACCACATGATTAGCTGAATCTGTTTGCATGAGCTGAGGCATGCTGCGTTCACGTCGTGGTCAGTCTTCGCACCATCTTCGGTTGATTGCATGCATCCGCTGTGTCCGAATCATGGCGCCAAACTCGGAGTGGTAGTTTGTTCTCTGTTTGAATAAGAAATGAAAGATACCGAAAAGCTGCGGTAATACTTGCAGCGCAAGATCGAGTGTGCTTCTGTTTTCTCTGAAACTCAGCCAACCTGTTCTGCGTTCTGCTTCTCTAAAATTTAGCCAACGTTGCTCAGCTTCGTTCTTGTCGGATCGGCTACAGAGCACTCAATCCACCGAGCGCCGATAGAACTCGCCCGATTGATGGGTCCCGACTCCGGAGCGCCCTTTTACACAACTCAAGGTGGCCGCCGGCGTCGCAGACAGGAGGGAGTAGCCAGCCATGGAGATCTTGGCGAGCCGGCGGAGCGGGAAAGGCTCTCCCACAGGCACAAGGGCTGACCGGTAAATATTTGGGACCGCTATCGGTGGTAGCAACCAAAAAAAATTATCTGAAAAAATTGACCGCCAGCAATAATAGCGTTCTGAAATAAGGACTTATCTGTAAATAATGAAATATCGGACTACGAGCCAAGGCTCTGCCCGCAGCCGTCCGATCAGGATCGTACGCCCAGTTTGAGGTGGGCTATGATGTTATATCTTTCACAAAGATCCTCTAAATATTATGATATGGCATTTTTGCCTTGTCGTCGTCCTCCGTCTCCCCATGCGGCGGAGCTCCGGCGATCCTCAGTGGCTCAGTGCCAGGTTAGCCAGCTCACAGCTGCGGCTCCTCGAATCTCCCTTCGCCCGCCCGCGAGCCGTTCTATTGCCCAGGGTCTTCTATGCTCCGCCACCGGGCCGCCGGAGCCCGTGCCCAGTGGTCATCCGCCGCGTTCCTGCCAAGTGCCACAATCTCCGGCGATTGGCATGAAACCGCCCGTCTTGTCGTGTCCTATCTCCTGCAACGGCATTGCTGCCAAGTGCCAAATGAGGCTGTTTTTTTACTCGGAGGCCAGAGCTAGATTCTTCAAACACAAATAATTCGTGAGTTCAGATGATTCATGTACTGCTTGTCTGCTTACAGATCCCTTCAAGAGAGTCCTTCCCCATCTCTACCATATATTTCTTCTTTTGTGGCAGTAGCAATTAAAAGGGAGAAATAACACGAAAAAAATCAAGTATTTGTCTGAACCACATGGCAGAGACTGGTGATGACTGATGAGACAAGAACATTTAAAAGTCTAGTGAACAAATCTGACTGCACATGGTATTCTTTTTTTGTTCATCTGGCAATCAGTTGGCGACAAGGAATTCTAGATCGAAGCTATTGATTGTTGAATTTCATATGAGGGGCGGCGGCTGCTTTGTTAGTCTTACTAGCATGTAGAAAATGACCTTTCAAACTTTTCCATTGCAGAAGTTCAAACTTTGTAACAAGATGAAGATAGCACTAAATGGGGTGCAGGTGCAACTGATTGATTTGTATGTCTGCTGGACCCATGATCGCTATGGGTAATTGAGTACGATTGCCACCGGGTACTGGCAAAGTCCACTATAACAAATTAACAAGAAGAATCATGAAGATTCGATTCCATTTCCATTTGTTCTACGTCTTTCAATATGGGTAATTGTTTATGAAAGTCTCAAAAAAAAACACCAAGCAAAATGAATCGGCACATCTAAGGACCGAGCTATTAGCTATGTTCTTCCTAAGTTTCAGCACCAAACTTTTCACCTGAAATTCCATGAGAACAATGGCCAGTGCTCAGTGGGTAAGGTGGGGCTAATCAGTTATGGACTGTAGATTCCTTGCCTTTAGACCAGCTTAGTGTGATTCTGCAGAGAGTCGTGGCTCTAGAAGACTAGAAGTACTAGGTTTGTTCAGTGCTAATTTGGCTGGGCATTCAGAAATGCAAGCACGTTCATCAAACTAATAGAAGGCGCCTGGAGCACCACACCAACAACTCGAGGGACAAAAAGCAAATCTAGGAGCTTTTTCTGCGATCTGTGCAGCTGCTCGAGGAGCGCGAAAGGAGATGCAAAGGGTGGAACTTGGACGCCATCCAGACGAGCTTGCTGCAGGTGACCAACTTTTCCATTTCCATGCATTCTTTGTTCCAGTGATCAACTTGCAGTAAAAAAAAAAGCAGAGGCAGGCAGACAGCATCGGCCGAAAAGGTGCGGGTTCTTCGATACGAAGTTCTAAACCAGTGAACCTGTCAAAGAATTCCTACTTGCAATTTGAACATTCAAGGGAAAATTTTGTTTTTGCCACAAAAAATATGCATACCAATGACTGAATATCAGAGAACGAGATCTCGGTAGCTACTTCTGTCAGTAAAGTTGCAGCTAATGTGTAAACCTGATTCAGAATTGGCATACCAATCTGAAAATATTCGCTATAATCCGTGTGTGCCCGGCTGCACCAAATGGAAAATCCATGGGTCATCATCGCTAAGCCATCATGAAGGCACCCCACTGAACAAATTTCTCCTCTTTCACCTCCCAAATGACCCAATCTTTCTTTTACTTTCCTGACACTTTTGATTAATCTATTGATCACAGTTGTCTCAATTGCGTGATCCGGCAAAGCTCTTAGCCTCCCCTCCCAAGTTTCCTCTTATTCCCCGACCCACCACAAGGGAAGAAAAACTTGAGATTATTCTCTCAGCCAGACATGCTTATGCTTATCAGCATCAGCATCAGCCGATGCACTTGCTAGAAGAGTGAGCAAGCAGCTAAGCTCACTTCCTGAATCAGCACACTCCTATTTGCTGCTAGAACTACACACTACTGCGTTGGAAGGCAGCTAGAGCTGAGCAAGCCAAGAATTTTTTACCCTCCCTCTCGTGGCGTCAGTAGAGCTTTGCAAGATTGAGGCATGGGTCTTGTGCTAGCCCATTGCTTGGCCTCTCTTCTTATTCTGCTCCTCTTCGGCCATGGTGAGTTACTGATCAACTCCGTTTCTTTCTGCATTTCTTTTTTCATGTTATTTGGGTTTTCGGTGGTGGTGTTACTACTGCCGACTCTGCTTATTACAAGAACAAATTTTGGTTGGTTACCACCAATAAATTGACTGTTTCTCGATTGGTTCTTTAATTTGGTTCGCGTAGTTTGTGGCTGGAGATGACGAACAGAGTGCCGTGTCATAGCAACAGACAAACACATGCTTTTATCTCAGATTTGTAGCTCTCAACACAAGTGTCAAGTGTGCTTTTGCGTAGTGACAAAAAACAAAGATTTTTTTAGATAGCAACAAAAAAAATGGAAGCACGAGTAACAAACTCGTCACAAACTATGCTTTGATTGAAGCTGCAGGGAGAGGAGCCGACCAGAGAGCAGTCGAAGCGGGCAGCTATGAGTACACGTCGCGGCAGCTCTTCGGCGTGGCAAAGCTGGAGTCCGCGCACGACATGCCGGAGCTGGACGTGACCTCTCCGCTCGCCACCGTCCCGGTAGTGAACCCCGCGACGACCCCCACCGTGACGACGACCCCCGGGGCAATGCCGGGGACGCAGACGCCGTCGCTGGCGAACCCGGTGGCCTCCGGCGGGAGCTGGTGCGTGGCGAGCCCGAGCGCGAGCTCGACGGCGCTGCAGGTGGCACTGGACTACGCGTGCGGGCAGGGCGGCACTGACTGCTCCGCCATCCAGTCCGGCGGGAGCTGCTTCAACCCCAACACCGTCCGCGACCACGCGTCGTACGCCTTCAACAGCTATTACCAGAAGAACCCAGTCCAGACCAGCTGCGACTTCGGCGGCACCGCCATCCTCACCAGCACCGATCCTAGTAAGCTCCATCCAAACACATCAACATTTCCATCTTTAGCAGAGCAAGAGCATCACTGACGAATCCATTCACCTCGTTCCAATTCTGCAGGCAGCTCATCGTGCAAGTACCCATCGACGAGGTAATTAAATCCTAGCGACTCAAATACGAAAGAACCAGAGAAATATCTATATATATGCATATCGATTGAACTGAAAATTCTTTCTTTTCTTCCATTTTATTTTGTGTGATCGAATGTGCAGCACCGGTGCTTCGGTTCTGAACACGTCGACGCCGACGAACCCAGCTTTCGGCTCTCCTGGTTACAGCACTCCTCCCGCGTCCAGCAACTCCCCTCCGTTATACGGATCCATGTCACCTCCGCAATATGGCGACAGCATCAGCGCCGCTGCGGCCATGCCCGGCAGCGTGAGAACAATTCTGTCGCTGGCGAGCCTCCTCGTGGCAACGGTATCTCTGAACCTGAACAAGTGAGGATCTAAGCTGCACGCTGTTTCACGGTCAATTCAGCAAGTAGAAACCTGCGCGGTCTAGGTGGATATTTAGGTATTTGCAGTTTTGCACTGTTGCGACCAGAGGGCAGAGACGGCCGGGCGAATTGATGTGCAAAACATGTTGCGGCCAGAGGGAGGAGAATCAGGGTGGCGCCGACATGGCCGGCAAGATAGATAGCGTTATTATCAAAGGTAGCATATGTCAGTCTATAGCTGTGGTTCTGTACGTGTACGTAGCTAGAAATCTGAAAGAGCAAGTCATTCCTAAAAAAAATGTCGTTGGATCATCATCAATGAATTATTCCAGAGTGACGGATTGCCATAGTTCCAGACCATGCGACGATCATCGGACAATGTCACTCAAAAGAAGCATTAGCATCGGAAAGAACAGCGAACCAAGATCAATGGTACGTGTCCTGCTGGCAATCTGTGCTAGCACACTCGTTGGCCCCATCGTCGGAATTGCCGTCATGCACCTCGAAACACTATGGACGACCAGTGTCGGGATGTGATCTCTGGTACAATGATACAATGAGTTTATTGGTTCGAATCGAGAGTAGATCAAGTCTAGCATTAATGTGATCTCTGGATACCCCGCAATAAATTTATCAGTTCGAACTGAGAGCATGTCAAGTCCAGCATTGCAGTCCGGTATGATCCATAGAGGGGGTTTACTTCCGATAAGAAAAGTTGAATCCTTATCGGATAACTGGATCCAGGATTTGGTATATAGAGATATACTTGTACCATAATCCATGTAATTAGCGAATTAGCACCCGAGTTCGGTAGGCAATTCTAGATTGACTCGGGATAGAGTCCTAGGTTGTTAGACTCACCTCCTGAGCATATAAAGGAGGCAAGACACCCCTCAGAGGCATCTAATCATCTAGCATCTAATCTTATTTTTGACGCCTTAAGCCTTCGTAGCTTAATTGCGTTGTATTATAAGCTTATCCACCATATTATACACCAAAACACTGGACGTAGGGTTATTATCCTCCGAGAGGCCCGAACCAGTATAAACATTGGCTCTTGTTTACTAGAGTTGACCATCGGGTTCGAAGACGCTACACTTTTCTTACACGTCTAATCATCACCTTGAGTACCCCCTTAGGTAGACTACTCGGTGATTCACCGACAGTTGGCGCGCCAGGTAGGGAATCGTGGTAGTTTTCACTAGGATCCGATGGCATCACTGTTGGGTTATGGGGAGGCTACGCTAGCGCTAATTTCAAAAAAATTACTCCGTTCGCGCAAGAACCATGCGTGTAATATGATCATAGATCATTACCTCTAGCCACGAAACACGCTAGGGCAGTGAAAGTAGAGTTGATGAAGCGCGTCCTCGAAGAACTCCGCCCAGCTCCATCCGTTCGTCGACGGCGAAGACGACGTAGTCCGGCGATCTCCACGGGAAGATCAGCACCACAGTAGCAGCGGCGCCTCCACAGTATCCACACGTACAGGGATGGGATCACCTTAAGCCAGTATGCTAGTACCGTGAGAGAGATTAGGGGAGAGATGACCACAACCGTTGTAGCTAGGAGAGGTGGCGGCTAGGGTTAGATCGAATCAATAGCAGCCTTTTCGTCCTTGCCCCTCCTCTACTTATATAGTGCCCTCTCATAGGCCTTTAATCAGTATTAAAGCCCAACATATCTAATCTGTTCGTCTGGCCCGAAACTTCCAGTCCTAACCGGAACTTTCGAAAATAACATTCTGTATGAATTTATTTCTGCCCGGAACTTCCGGACCCCCGGAACTTCCGGCCTAACCGGAACTTCTGCACCCAGAACTTCCGAAAATAACATTCTATATCGAAATTATTTTGACCCAGAAGTTCTGGTTCCACCCGGAACTTCCAGTTCATCCAGAATTCACCTTTCAGGCAAGCCCGGAACTTCTGGTCCAACCAGAACTTCCGGTTCCTCCAGAAATCGAAACTGAAACTAGGGCTAGCCCGAAACTTCTGGCCTCAAGTCAGAACTTTTGGTTCCCAAGAATTCTCTTGGGCATATTTTCATCAATCTCCCACTTACACAAAAGTCAATTCTTACAAGATTTAAATCTCATCCCCTTAAACGTGCGACCCGATAGGTTCATATGCAAACGGCCGCTACTCGGAAACCCTTTTCGAATCGCCGATCAATAGCGGTACCTAGCAGCACATATTTACCCCCGAAAGCATATAAAATTAAAATCATATTTTTTGAACCTTAATATACTCACGCACCAATCCCTTTACCACACGACATCAGTCAAGCTCAAGGCAAGATTCGTGCCACCCTTATTGATAGCTTGATACTTCACTCGATCAAGTAGTGGATCAATCATGATCAACTCTTTGATCATAGTGGCATGGCCATACGCTTTTCCAATCTAACTATCTCGAGGGGCCCAGAGACATCTCTCCCGTTATTTGGGAGGGGTAAATTCCATCTTGACCGCTCACATCCCACGACATGTTTCATAACACACCCGAAAGCAACCTTTATAACTACCCAGTTACGGAATAGCGTTTGGAAGCCCCTAAGTGTGCACTACATATTCTGGAATCAATGACGATCTCAAGTCTAAGGATTCTGCAGGTACACCATTTGAGAACAACTGATGGTACATTCAAAATAACAATCCCAGCAGTATCTCAAAGTGGTTCTATCCAACTCCATGTTCACTAACATGAGTCCACATCACTGATTTGACATCTTCATGTCTACCATCTGCGAAACATGATCATCAATCAAATAGATGTGCTAATCTATAAATCAGCACTGTCCCACATGATGATATGAGATTAGGGATCGTTTAGAATAACATCATTATAAAACAGAGAGTTTCACAAACAAGTCACATACTTGCTGATTAATGTAAAATATATTTATTTAAGGAACAAGATAACCAATTATCCAAATATACATCAGCATAGACAAGACACATTTTCTCACATATACTAGACTCACTCACGTAAGTATCTAATATCCATAGAGCTCAAGTGTGCCTCATGCTTGGGCTGCGAGAGAGATTTTGTCAACGGATTGACAATGTTTAAGTCCGTGTGTACCTTGTATATCTTTACATCACCTCTATCTATAATTTCTCTAATGAGATGATAGCGTCGAAGTGCTTGGACTTCTGGTGCAATCTAGACTCCTTGGCTTGCGCAATAGCACCACTATTATCACAATAGAGGTCCACTGGACTGGACGCACTAGGGACAACACCCAGCTCAGAAAAAAAAATTCTGATCCAAACAGCCTCCTTCGCAGCTTTACAAGCTGCAATATACTCGGCCTATATTGTTGAATCTGCAACCATTTTTTGCTTAGAACTCTTCCAACTCACTGCGCCTTCATTGAGGCAAAACACAAATCTAGACTGCGATCGCGAATCATTCTTGTCGATTTAGAAACTAGCATCGGTGTAACCATTTACAACGAGCTCCTCCTCACCTTCATAGACTAGGAACATATCCCCATTCTTCTCAAGTACTTAAGGATACCCTTTACTGTCACCCAGTGACTTTTATCCGGGTTTGATTGGTATCTACTCATAACACTTAGAGCATAAGAAACATCTGGCGTGTACAAAGCATGGCATACATGATGGATCCGATTGCGGAGGCATACGGGATCGCACTTATCTTCTCCAGCTCATCAGGTGTCGAAGGACACTGACTCTTGCTGAGTGTAACACCATATGACATTGGCAGAAAACATTTCTTGGAATTCTGCATATTGAATCGTTTCAATACCTTGTCAATGTACATGCTTTGGCTTAATCTAATTAGCCTTCTCGATCTATCTCTATAGATCTTTATACCCAAAATATATGCTGCCTCTCCAAGATCTTTCATCGAAAAACTTTTTCGCAACGAAGATTTGACAGCATCAAACATTGAAATATCATTTCCGATCAATAATATGTCATCCACATATAAGACCAGAAATACAAGTGCGCTCCCACTAGTCTTTTTATAAATATAAGGCTCTTCTTCATTCTTGATGAAACTAAACCCTTTGATTATTTCATCAAAACAAAGATTCCAACTTCGAGAAGCCTGCTTCAGCCCATAAATGGACCTTTGCAGCTTGCAAACTTTTCCAGCATTCTTTCAATTGTCAAGACCTTCAGGCTATGTTATATACACATCCTCACTCAGGTTTCCATTGAGGAAAGCCGTTTTGACATCCATTTGCCATATCTCATAGTTATAATATGCGGCAATCGCTAGGATGATCCGGATAGACTTTAGCATTGCGACGGACGAAAACGTTTCATCATAATCAACACCTTGAATCTGCCTGAAACCTTTCATCACCAATTGTGCCTTATAGGTGTGAATATTTTCATCAACGTCTATCTTTTTCTTAAAAATCTATTTACACTCGATAGTTTTTACACCATTAGGTGGATCGACTAAGTTCTAAACTTGATTCTCTCGCATGGATTCTAACTCAGATCTTATGGCTCCAAGCCATTTCTCAGAGTCTGGTCCCATCACCGCTTCCGAATAGGTCTTAGGTTCATCGTTGTCCAACAATAATATGTCACGCTACCCAGTGGTCAAAAATGCAAATCGCTCGGATGCACGACTCAACCTCTCTGACCGACGTGGGGCTGATGTCTCGACAATAGGTTCTGCAACATCATTGATCCGGTATCAAATACCCATGAATCACTTGGACAAGTAGCAAGATAAATTTCAATAACATTTATATCTAAAGTGGAAGTCATACTTCCCTTTTTTTCTTTTGTTCTTCTAAGTATAACTTGTAATTCCCTTCAGCAGCCTTTTTGTCCTAGCCCCTCCTCTCCTTATATAGTGCCCTCTCATGGGCCTTTAATCAGTATTAAAGCCCAACAGATCTAATCTGTTCGTCTAGCCCGAAACTTCCGGTCCTAACCAGAACATCCAAAAATAACATTCTGTACGAATTTATTTCTGCCCGAAACTTCCGGCCTAACCAGAACTTCCGGACACCCAGAACTTTCGACCTAACCAGAACTTCTGCACCCAGAACTTCAGGTCCAACCAGAACTTCTGAAAATAGCATTCTGTATCGAATTTATTTTGACCCGGAAGTTTCGGTTCCACCCAGAGTTTTGGTTCCACCCAGAACTTCTGGTTCGTCTAGAATTCACCTTTCAAGCATGCCCGGAACTTCCGGTCTAACCAGAACTTCTAGTTCCTCCAGAAATTGAAACTGAAACTGGGGCTAGCCCGGAACTTTTGGTCTAACCAGAATTTCTGGATGCTCCAGAACCTGGAACTTTCAGCCTCAAGCTAGAACTTTCGGTTCCCCATAATTCTCTTAAGCATATTTTCATCAATCACCTCACCGGCTCTCTGCCAAGCTCGGGACAACCTTTGTCTTGAGCGACACCATATTCATTGTCGATTCAACCAGAAGGCTGGTCCCTTTCAACTTGACGCCAGCATCGAATTGGTCGCCACGCCAAGTCCTCGACCCCTTCATCACTCGAAAGGCGGACCGGGTCATGGAGCATCTGGCCGACACTGTTCGAGAGTTGGTGATGGACCAACTCGTCGAGCAGGTTGCGGACCGGCTCATTCAGCATTTCTCAAGACGTTCTGAGGACCTCTTCCTGTGAAGCTCCTCTCCCCGCCCTCGAGAAGATTTTCCCAAACATGCCGAAGGGCGGCTCACCGGACGGCTCACTTGGACACGCCCCGAGGCAAACGACGATGATACCTCAACACCTAGAACCAGTTCCTCTCGTTGCACCAGATCGACGAGGCATCGGTGAAGGGACTCAAGGAGGGATGGTCGAGGCCTACGACAAGCTTCTCGACGGTTCAAGTGCATGAGAGAAGAAGGACAGGAAGGTCCCCTAGGAAAATCTCGCCGACAACGAACCCGCAGGCGGGTGTGGGGCAAGAAGACCAACGAGGACATCCCGATTCAAGAGGAGTAGCAGACTAGGACAATGAAGACGGCGGGCCAGCGAGGATCGACGCCAGCCTAAACCGTCCTCGAAGGGGAGGACTACAACCCAACACCGCTCCAAATTTTGTCGAGAACGCTGAACACCGTCCTAATCAAGCTCTTCCTTTTTTTAGCTATGTACCCTTTACCTTATATAAAATAAAGTCAAAATTTTGCTTCAAGCAAAATTGCATCACGAGTTATCATCACTAAATCGTTAGGCTCAGACCCTCTTAAATTCAATGCGAAATGTCTCGTGCCTAGCTCAAATGGTTGTGCCCTATGAAGCAGCTCTGGGTTTGGCTTTAGCAACCGCTCGAGCAAAAAAGAGCTGCCGTTAGCGCCCCTCTCGACACTCGACTGATCGCTAAGACCCTCCGGGGGCTCAAGTCTTTAGCCATAACTTTGCCAAAGTCTCAAGGGTCTCGAGAACCCGTGATGCCTGGTGTTGGGTTGGTGCGTAAGCGGCATCAGTTCTCCGCACCCAAGACTATATGGCTATACCAGGGGATCGAGACCTACCCTCGAGCACACAAAGGACATAACTATACCCAGAGCCTAAAAACCCTCGGGGGCTTGCGCTACCTAATGTCGGTATGCATGTACGTGTCGTGAGAGCCTTGCGCTGAGTACTATACAGTCTAGCCCAAGACCCTCAGGGTGCTAGCAGCTCTAATGCACAAAATTAGCAAATTGCTAAGGACTTTTGTTTACAAAAGAAAGACAATGTTTTATCATGACAAGTTTCATGCTAACTACCTACTTCTAATTTATGTAGACAAGGTAAAGACTACTCTTTGGGAGGTGCAACTTCAGGCTCCAGGTGCTCAAGGAGAGGAAAAGCTTGAAGATCCCAGCAATGGCGGCAGCAATATCCTCTACCTCCCACCGAAAGATTGCAGCATCATCACCGATCGTGCCGACGGGAAGCCCTCGCTCCAGACGTCAGAGATCCACCTCGGGGAAGTAAGCCCGAACATAGGCTAAGGCCTGCTCGGCTCCATTCCTCCCCATGGCCTCGATGAAAAGACAAAGCTAGGTCTCGAGACCCTCGAGCTTCACCCGGAACTCCACATCCGGTAGACCAGCCTCGACCAGTAGCGAGTGCATACGCTCGACCACCAAACAGATCTCGCCCACCTCTTCCTTGAGCTCGGTGATCCAGGTGTTGGCCCGATCACGCCTCCCTACGAAGGAAGAATAATAGAAGTCAGGATTAGAGAGCAAAGCGAGTGACCAAGGGAGGAATTAGGCACAAGCAATTACTCTGATATTCAGCGATCGTCTTCTCTGCCGACACCTTCGCCCTCTCATAGGTGGCCCAGAGGATCCTCTTGGCCTCCTTTGTCACTTTGGCAGTGGCCTTGGCTGCTCCGGCAGTAGCTTTGGTGGCCAACTTTTGGCGATCAGTCTCCTCAGCCATCCTAGTGGCGTCATCGGCCACCACCACTGTGGAGTTCGTCGTGGTCTCTACCTCGGCGGCTCTCAGTGTCAGCTTCTCGTTCCTTGCCAAGAGGTCAACTCGCTCACGCTTGAGCGACTTGACCTCAGCTTCGAGGGCCGCCACTAGGTCCATGTCTGGCACCCGTCGCTCATAGAGTAACTTCATCCAAAGACACAACAGTCGATAAACAATGATACAATAAAAAGAAAGGTCATCGCAACACAAGGGGGCTTACCTCAGCAAGCCTGGACAGTAGGGCGGAGGCCTCATTCATCAATGGGCCAAGGGCTGGCCAGGGGGCTCCTACCACATGGAGGGCGTCCGGGCCCACCACAGGCTTAGGATCATCGATCGCCATCAGGGAGTGTGGCAGGACAATCGCAGCAGTTGCCTCTGAGGGATTGGCGACCTCCGTCTCGAGCACTGTGACTTGCGTGGTGCCACCACCAGTCGTCATCCCCATAGTCGAGGAATCGACGACATCTGTGGCCATCACCCCTTCCACCGAAGGATTGGTGGCCACCACCGAAGGATTGGTGGCCACCACCTCCAACGCATTAGGGGCCTCCCCGTTGGCTAGCACCGAAGCCAGCACCGCATCAAAGTTCATGGCATCCTTAGCGGAAGGGGCCACGCCACCTCCCTTTGTCATCGCAGGGCTCGACGCCTCGATCGCCACGACCATGGTCGATGGTGACAGCTCCACCGACAGCCCTAGCAGAAGCTCGACTTTGGTCACCCTACAAATCACAGTATTAGGAAGTAACAGAGGCACAGAAGCAACAGTGCGCGCATGGCACAAGACTCACCTCGACTCAATGCGGAAGATGCTATCGATCCAGCGCTTCGACGCCTTCGTCGTAGGGGGACAAGGAGGAGCTAGCACCGTGTTAGAAATCACGACATCCTCCTCATCCTCAAGCTCCTCCATGTCGAGGATCAACCACCACCTCCTGAGTGCCGAGGCCCCACCCTTCTCGACCTCGGTGGGCTTCGAGCGTTTGCTCATCCCACCTAATTCCTCCCCCTTCTGCTTCAGAAGAGGAAGAAGCGACCCGGAGCCACCTTAGGGTGCTCAGGAAGCAAAGCCTGCGAGAAATATGCCACATGACCCTATGGCTAGGATGCATTACACCATGTAGGTGGTCGGGCATTAGCACAAATATGGATGAATCTAGGAATAAAAATAGCAAAAGACCAAGAGGGAAGGACTCACCGGCGGTCGAGGGTTCGTGACACAGTATGACACGAACCCAAGCTCAGTCGAAAAGCAAGTCTTCCTGACAAAGAAGGTGTTGTGGTACTTCATGACCTCAGCCCGAGGCATCCACTCAACCGACAGATCGTTCGGGTTAAAAGGCTCGAATAGGTCGTAGGGCGGTCTCGCCCGAAGCTACAGTGAGAACACGCGCCGTAGCAGAAAACGTGTGGCAACCCTGACCCCGATCAGTCCGCTGCACCAGAGGTTCCTCACCAACTTGACCAGCTCCCGGACCTGGTCCCCCTCGGATGGAGGACCCTAGTCACTCCAACTGGTCGAGGTCTCCGGCTTCTGGGTGATCTCGACTTGAATGGTAGGCAGATGGTTCATACCGTAGAACCACTCCGTTTGCCACCCCTTGTTCGAGGTGGTTATCAGCATCTCCAAGTACTCTGTCGACTTGCCGCCATGGAATTGGAGCATGACGCCACCGATCGCCTTGGTCCCAGTGTCTGGCAGAGGACAAAGTAGTACCGGAAGAGATTCCAGTGCGGATCCACTCCTAGATACGCCTCACACAGGTGTACGAAGACGCGATGTGAAGAATGGAGTTGGGGGTGAGGTTGTTGAGGACGATCCCATAGTGATGGAGGAGGCCCCGGAGGAAGGGATGTGCTTGCAGGCTGAGCCAGCGCTTGAGGAAGGACTTGAAGAGGACGATTTTGTTTGTGTCCGGTGTCGGGAACTCCTTGCACTTTGCCACGCACCAACCCGAGACTGCTTGCTCCGGTAGGAGTCCAGCCTCCTCCAACTTGCGCAGCTTGCCCCTCGACATCATCAACTTCTCCCACTCCACCGGCGACGGCGACGAGCTCTCAGAGGCCATCGGTTTTAGTTGGAAAATGCGGCAAGCTTTGTGATAGCAAATGACACAGCCGTAGTGATGACCCAATCACCGGGGAGCCAGCAGATTGGAGGAGGAAGAAGATGAAGATGAGCAGTTGCAAAGGCGAGGATTTGAAATGGGAGCACATGGTTAAGCAGAGAAGTGAGCAGCTTAAATAGCCCCGAAACTGTCGCCTTGATAGGGGGCACAATCGCTGTGATCAGGCACCTCCTCGATCGTCACGCCCACAGCGGCCAAGGTAATCTGATGGTTCCACCTCTTTATCCGCACCCGCTGCCTGCGTCTACGTGTGGCCTGGTCAGAAGTGGAGGCATCCCCTCTATCCCCTTAGTTGCAGTGCATTAATTGTGGGCAGAGAAGGACAAAAAGCAACTTTTTGGGTACACCGGCGGAGCCCGTGACGTTTGGGTTCTATCTGTGCTCGAGGACCCCCACGCCCGTGGGCTCGCGCGCCCGAGACCTTGCATGCTCAGGGGCTTATACGCCCGAAGACTTATGCGCTCGAGAGCTCCCACGCCCGGGGGCTCGTGCGCCCAAGACCTCACGCGCTCGGGGACTCAGGCGCCCGAGGACTTGTGCGATCGAGGGATCGAGCCTCGAGGACTCGAGATCGGCCATGCTCAGGACCTCATCGGCCTTGGGACCTTGACAACAGTCTTTTCTCGACCAGGCCAGGGTTAACAAAATCACTCAGTCATTGACATACCGCTCGCGCTCGGCACTGGTATACCGATCGGTTTCATTTAAAATTCAAATTTGAAATTGAAAAAATAAAAAAATTTGGAAAAATTCCTAAAAATAGTAGGTAAATTAATATGATTTATGGTGAAATTAGTTTTCAAAAATATTGAGCTATCACAATATTATGAACCAAACAAGATAAACAAAATTGCAAAATATAAAAATAATTCATTTTTCAATCTTCTTCACTCGTTATTGTTTGATTCTTTGTAGCACACACAACTGCTACATCGCTTACACGAAGTCCAATCCATTTCACATGTCAATTCAATTCACAGTCATATATCTTGTACAAATTTATTGTTGCAATGTTATTAAGTGACTAATATTTATTTTGTTGTAAGCGAGACATGTTATACGCATGCCACTCATGACACAGACTATGGTATGCCATCCGAAAAGAGGACAACAATTACTTCTCGAGGTCGATAACAAACATTCGACACTCTCTAGGATAGTTATAGCTCTAGTTCTGACTCTACAACGTACGGTAATATCACTTATGGGTATCCTTATCTACATCCTTTTCCATATCCTTATTCAATTCCAGAAGCTACTCCTACTAGATATGTATACGAGTGGCAAGATCCTTAATTTTATTACATGTTATATAAAGAATGGCAAACCACTGCAGCTTGGATAGGACAAAGCTGGAAAGAGTACAAAGCAAATATTCTTGCTTCACGTGGCTTACAACTAATGTCTACAGATGAATACAACATCGCTTATAACCAATGGAGCCAACAATGATAAGTTAGAAATACTCGAATTGCCAATTAACCATATTGTTTTGTATTTTATATTTTATTGTAAACATATAAAATTTGTGGTATTATAAGTTTCCTATTTATCTTGAAAAATAATTTTTGGCGATCTTACAATTTTTATTTTTCACTGAAAAATTGTTTGACTGGTACCGCGGTAACCGAGCTTGGTACCATGGTTACCACGGTAACCGACATATATATCACGGTAACCAAATTTGAAATGTTTCGTGAACTGATCTGAATTCAAATTTTGAAATGTAAAATTTGATCGAATTTTTTCAGTAACCGCTATCTCGAGCCTGAGCGGTATCCAGTCCCAAAATGGTTTTGTTAACCCTGGACCAAGCTTCAATGTGAGCAGCTCCAAAAGACAAGATCATCAATAAGCTTCAAAGAGGTTTTCAAAGGATTTATCAGAGGCTGGAAGTTCCAGAAGACTTTCTTTGCAGATTATTTTTAACCCTCAAGCTAAATGTTCCATTTACCTCGAGGCTCGGAGGCTACACCGTGTGGGTGCACCTACGCGGTGCACCTCACATAAAGAGGAAGACTAAAAGTTTTTTCAGAATTATCAGATTTCAAGCAGAAGTACAAGGATTCAAATTAAAGAATGAGCTCCTCCTAGCTTGTTCAGTCGAAGTTTTTTTTAACCAAGCTAAGAAGAACTTTGGGCTGCTGTCAGGGATGTGACCCTCGAGTACCCTGCAATGGGCTTATCAGTCCGGACCGAGAACAGGCCAAGTCTAGCATTGCAGTCCGATATGGCCCATGGAGGAGGGTTTAGTTCCGATAAGGAAAGTTGAATCCTTATCGGGTAATTGGATCCTAGATATGGTATGTGGAGATATGCTTGTATCAGAATCCATGTAATTAAGAAATTAGCACCCGAGTTCGGTAGGCAATCCTAGATCGACTCGGGATCGAGTCCTAGGTTGTTGGGCTCACCTCCTAAGTATATAAAGGAGGCGAGGCACCCCCTAGAGGCATCTAATCATCTAGCATCCAATCTCATCATATTTTTCTTGCTTTCGACGTCTTAAGCCTTCATAGCTTAATTATATCGTATTGTAAGCTCATCCACTATATTATACACCAAAACACTGGACATAGGGTTATTATCTTCCGGGAGACCTGAATCAGTATAAACCTTGGCTCTTGTTTACTAGAGTCGATCATAGGGTTCAAAGGCGCTTCGCTTCCCTTACACATCTAATCATCACCTCGGGTACCCCTTGAGTGGACTGCTCGGTGATTCACCAATAACCGGTCTGCTCGAATACACCTACATCAACCACCTACAGCACATTGGCAGCTAGGAGACGACGGCCAAGCACATGGCTCGCCCCGACCCCCACCTTCTTGACCAAGGAGGAGAGGAGGTACTTCAATAATCATCTTCGTGGTGGTGTTGCCTATTTTGGCGTGCTCTCTTTGCTATTTTCTATGGTTGGAGCTCTGGCAGTGAAGGCACCTCCTCCTGATCCGACCATGCTCGTGATCACTCTTGGTTGCGGGATACTAGGGATGGAAAAAAACTGTCATAATTTTTCGTGTCACTAATAATAAATCATTAGTGAGATGCCCCAACCGATCATCTACTTAAGTTTGAACGGGTTTTCGTAGCACAAAAACGCATCTATATATCCCACCAGACACTAATATAGTGATGGGTGAATATGGCACGCGTCACTAAAGATACTATCTTAGTATCTTTAGTGATGCATGTTATCTTCACCCCTCACTAAAGACTCTTTAGTTGCCGGTGATAAAAAGATGTTTGTCATTAAAGACTATCTTTAGTGATGTGTGTCGTGTTCACTTGTCACTAAATAGAGGTAGGGTTAGCAAAAAGTGAAGAGAATACACCATTTAATCATTTATTTTTTTCTAGTCATTTCTGGACTGATTTTTAAGCTAAGAGTTCAATAGAAAATATTAAACACTAATTTCTTGTTTAGACCCAGGTGACAATTCACCTCCTCTGGCCCATTGAAATCCACCCTGTCACTAAATACATGGCACGTCGTAATTTGGGCTCATAGTGTGCAAATCAGAAAAAAAAATCTATGAGGGAGGTCTCCAATGGGTACGAGTTGAGGCCCCATCTTAGATCATGACATGTGGAAGATTGAGGTGATCCGACAGTAGAAGATGTGGCCATCAGATGGCAGCGAGGCCGAGGAGGCTGACGAGGGCGGTGAGGCTATGGAGATCCGATGGAGGTGACACCGATAGGGCAGGCAGCGAGGGCGAGGAGGCCAGTGGGGGTGACGCAGATGAGGAGGGAGACGAGACCAGGGAGGCCGACGATGGCGGCGCGAATGAGGAGGCTGACAGGGGTGGTGAGAGACACGAGACCAGGGAGATCCTAAGGGGGCAGCGTAGACGAGGCGGGCAATGAGGCCAAGGAGGCCGGTGGGGCAATGCAGACAAGGGTGGCTAGGCCAGAGAGGCCAACGAGGATGGTGCATACAGAGAGGCTACCCCCGTCCGACATGACGGGACAGCCTCCGCATTCGTGCCAGCCTCCCCGTCAGTGCCGTCCTTGTCAGCCACGCTTCACCGGTCGCCCTAGCCTCACCGATACCATCAACCGCTCCTCTTCTAACCATATCTTTTACCATCTGATCATCTCGTTTTTTACGAGGCGTCGATAGGTCCTTATGGTGAAGAGCTTGATGACCTCTTCTACCAAATTTATTTCCATGCAAATCAGCAGATTAGAACAGCAATTTGGAAGAACTAAAGAACCCTCTGATGAGAATGCAGAAGGCAAAAACACTTCCAGGTCTGCAAGCATCGGATCAGAAGAATTTAGAAGGGAGGATGTAGGTAATTGACAAAACATCGATTCAGTATTTCTTTTGTTGTTTTCACGTATGTCATTCCATAGCTCCAGCAGTTTTCTTCAAACCATTGAGTTCCATGGAGGAATGCAAAGTTAGCAGCTGCAACTGCATTAAGTTCAGTAAATGGCTAGCCCCAAGGGGCTACAGCTTGCGAGTCAGCTTATATATTATATTTGAAGACTTAAAAAAACCTGTGTTGAGAATACAGATGGCAAAACATTTTCAGGTCTGCAAGCATCCGATCAGAAGAACAAAGAAGGGAGATCTAGGCAATTAACAAGAAAAATATCGATATATATATTTAGTTGTTTTCACGTACGTCATTCCATTTCTCCAGTAGTTTAATCTCTTCAACCCATTGAGTTCCATGGAGGAATGCAAAGTTAGAGGCTGCAACGGCATGAACAACCCATATAATCAGAAAGGATTTGCAAATAGTTTATACTACTAGTTAAGCTTAAGCTCATTATTTACGTACGTCGTAACAGGTGCCGTCCATCAGGATCTCCGCCGTGTAAGCTTCTGCACTATCGTTCATGACCAGTTCATAGTAGTCCAAGAATAATATAGTAGACCAAGGTGATGGGGAGAGCTATTAGCATGCCAAATATGACCCTGAAAAACGATGTAAACACTTGACATGTTTAGCTCCCGATGAACAGTTGATAGTCGAATACCTGGAATTTTCACTTTTTCAGGGTAAATGTGCTGACATACCCAGTGCAAAGGATGGTGGCATGGAGATTGTATTCCTTAGCGAACACAAAAGACACAATCCCTTGTGGCAGAGCGGCCTAATTAACAACGTGCAGTGTAGTTGGAATTAATCAGCATCTTAATTTTGCTCACGGTGTAAAACCCAAGCAAAAACGCAAGGCAGCTCAGCCGCGGCAGTTTTTAGTATTCACGTACCTGAACAATGGCGATGCGCAAGAGCGTGCCTCGGAGGCCGACGGCAGCGGACGCGGCGACCATGAAGGCGGGGCCGAAGAGGAAGCGAACGGCCATGGTGACCACCGCGACGGAGTTGCCGCATGCGATGATCTTGGGTTGCATGGCCATGAACAGTCCTGGACAGAGCAGAAAGCTAGGACTCATCAATCAAGTAGCATCAATCAGGTGGTAGGGAAGGTATAAAATTGAGTGCTAGTGTGTTTTGCTATCATACCAAAATTTATTCCTATCTCTTAATGACACAATTTAGCTTCAATCCAAACCATTGTTACCCTACCAAAATTTAGTAGCACCAAAACTTGACCAAGTTTTAACACTAATAAATTTTGGTAAGCCTTCAAACCAAAACAGCCCGGACTTACCTAGGCTAAACATGGCCATCCCTAACCCTGCATCCGAGAGTATGGAGATGGATTTGGCTACTATGATTGGCATGGCGATGTGGAACCTGCAGCAACATTGTCCATCGCAAACATGCGTAAATTTCAAGCCCAGATAAAACACCAATAGCTAGCACAGAGCATATATAGGTTGTGATTGATTAAGTTGTAAATTATTAAAAAAACTGTTATAATTGTGAGCTGAAAAAACGGATGTAAGTTATCAACTATTGAAAACTGTTAAAAGTCCTGTTTATTTCGACTCGAAATTGTAATAATCCAGCTTAAAAAAACTGGATTGCACCAGTTTATTGAATTGTTATAATCTATACTCTGAATTATAATAAATTTGTCTATTTATTTTAGCTTATAAAAATAAGCTAGATTACTATAATCCCAAGCTAAAATAATCAGATCTTAGATCTACTGTGCAATGATTTTATAAAGCTTAAAAAATAGTGATTCTATATATCAATTAATAGTGAGTATAATAGTTTTATATGGGGTTGAAGATATCAGCCAACACAAATTATAAAATTATGAATCTAAGAAATGAATAAATTTTATTGGTAAAAGGTTGTTATTTCACTAAGTCAACTCTAAACTGACATCGATTTTCACGACGAAAAAAATTTCTGGCTAATCGAACCCTAGCAAATAACACCGGGAAATTAAGAGAGAGTTTACTTTTACCGGAACGCGACGAGGGACCAAGTGAGGCCGAGGAGGCTGGCATACGTGTTGGGGTTCCGGATCAGCCTGCGCCAAACCGTCGTGAGGATGAGCCGCGTCATCACCCCGGCCGGCGCATTCTGCTGCCTTCCCGCCCTCTCCGCGCCCTCACCGCCGTCCTTCGTCGCCGCCGTTTGCTGCTCCGTCTTCGAACCGGCCTCCAGCTTCGCTAGCTCGTCCTGCCCGCCCTCGCCCTTGCTGAAGCTCGACGCACGCTCCCCACCCGTGGCTCCCGGCCTGATCCCTGTGACAAAATGTTCCATTTTTGTTGGATCAAATCATTGGTGTTTCAATGGGGGTCGGGAAGAGACTGACCTCTCGACGAGCCAATGGACGGCGCATCGGAGGGGACTAGGCGGCGCAAATCCCTGGAGCGGTGGAGGTCGCCGCTGCGGAACACCGGCAGGCCACTCACCTCCGACGCGCCGGAGCTCCACTCGAACAGGGGCATGTCCTTGGGGTCATTGCTGGTCGCCACTGTTGTGGATGCTCTGGCCCGCGCCAACTCGTCAAAGCTGGAATGTCTCGGCGTCTGATGCCCCGACGAGTGCAGCGAGAAGAGGTCCGCCGCGCCGAAGCTCGACACGCGCAGCGCGCTGTGCGGCGGATGGCAGGAGACGTCGGCGTGGGCGAAGCTGGAGCGCCTCGGGGTGGCGTTCCTCGACGAGTTCACCGAGTAGATCTCTACGCCGGTCAGGTTCGACGGCCGCGGCGTGGCGACCGCGAGAGATCGCCTCGACACCGACGACCGCCGCACGATCATGCGCAGACTACCGTCGGCCGCCACCTCGGCCTGCGCCTCCGCATGGCTGCCCTCGAGAGACACCACGTCCGGGTCGACGTGCACGGCGGCGATGGATGCCGCGGTGTCCGGGAACTGGCCCGCGATGAGCACCCGCGCGGCGCGGAACTCGAAGAGGAAGAGCAGGAGCGTGTACCAGACGATGGACTGGAGGACGACGATCTGAACCATGAGCTCGCCGGAGTAGGGGCCGTACATGGAGACGAGGAGCGGTATCCCCATGACAAGCGTGTTGGGAAGCGAGGAGAGGGAGAAGAGCGTGATAGACCAGTCGAGCGGCGCCCATGCCGCGGAGCGCGTGGGGAGGCACGACCATACGGCGAGCGCGGCGAGGACGAGCACCTTCTGCAACGTGTCAGCGGCGACGAAGCGGAGGTTCATGGCGTAGAGGTCGCTGCTAGAGATGAAGTGGAAGGAGAGGAGCGGGATGGCGAAGACGGCGACGAAGCGGTTGATGCCGGAGCACTGGTCCGGCGTGAGGACGCCCCACCACCGCACCGAACCGTACGCCAGCATCATCGCCACGTACAGCGGCACCACCGCCGACAGCACCATGTACAGCTCTTGCCACGATATCATGGAGGCGGATCGTCGGCCGGCCGGGAATGAAGCTGGTTGATCGAGTGTGTTCTCTCTTTGGATGCGATCGAGAGAGGTGGTTTCCTGCGAGTTTGTTGCATGCAAAGAGTGAGTTTTGCCTGGCCTGCCGGGGGTGGACTGCTTCTCCCAGCAACGGAAAATCTGCCCTTTTGTGCGGTTCACGCCTTCACGGTGAGCTAACTTGAAAAAATACCGGCACAAAACTTGCTGTAAAGATGACTGCACATTTCATTGAGTTTCAGAGAAAACACTGTGCAGTTCTGAATTCTAATTCTGCTGTACGTGCATGCATGGGTCCCTGTTGGACGCTATGTGTATTGTCACGTCAGGCCGGCTGGGCGAACCTCGAAATGCGGAGTGATTTTGGATGGACGCATGACATGCAACGCACTGTGACCGTGTCTGGTGCAGCTGATCCGATGGTCTCATCAGTCATCAGGCTCTCCCAGACCCAGCGTCAGTGACAGCAGCATGAGATAATGCAGACTCCAAATCTCACGAGGCCGCGAGAAAGCAGCCCACAAACTCAGCCCAGGCTAGTGTGTTTCGGATGCCGGCCTAGTGCTCGGCCCGGGAACGGGAAACGCTTCTTCCAGCCTCAGACATGGGTTGGCCGGGCCATCAAATGCGTTTGCTCAACTGCTCTGCATCGCAGCGTCACATGTATAGATATCTAAACGGGCAGCCTGGCCCAGCCTAACATGGCTTGGACCGCTTAGGCATGACTCTTTAAATTTAGCTTGGCAAGACATGAGAAGATTACCGAGCCATGCCGTGTTAGTTCACGGACTTTACTGACAGTCTAGACATTGATGCATGATTAGTCATGTCTGTCAGATAATCTAGCTTGACAAGTCTAGTGGGTTGGGTCGACATTGAGCCCATTTAAAAGACTACAAAAGATGAAACTAGATGATCGAGAAGACCGTTTAACTAACCGTGCCTGTGTCGCCTGACAAGATGCAACGTCAGCCTAGGCAGTAGTAGAGCTTGTTATCATTAGGAAACCAAAATAATGAAGATTATGGTAACCGAACTGTGGTTTATTGAATACGTATATCTCTTAGAGGTTTTGTCTATAAATAAAGGGGTTCTCTTCTCATTTGTATACTATTGAATATGAACAATAAAGAAGTTCGGTTTTTCTCCAACATATTGAGTTCATATTTTTGTCTCAACGTTTTGAACTACACACGGTAGCAGAGTTTTTCAACACGTTATCAGCACGAAGCTCTACCGTGGGAAACCGATCTATAGCAACGATCAATCGGTATCACAAGTATGTACGTATTTCAATTTGTCTCTGAATAGATCAGTTTTATAGATTAGATCTAATCTACTGCATAAGCAAGACACGACGACACAATGTCCATCATGGCCCTGACAGGCCAGCCGCCCCGAACGGCGTTACGACAATAGTCGTCGTCCACGCCACTATGTCGTCGCGGGTAGTACCTCGCCACCGCCAACCACGCTCTGCAAGCACACTGGATCGCTACTCGTACGCAGCTGTTGTCCCCTAATTACCACGTGAACGTGGTTGCCACCACCTGCTAGTGCGATTGCCCTGTATGACGACGGACGCCAGCTGGCAGCCTTTCGCCGGCTGCCCTTCATAGTGCCGAAGCGGTTCTGCCTCGTACAGCAGATCTGGCATGCGCTCCGCGCAGGCCATGCCGCCGCCATGGTCGACACCACATTGCTAGGCCACCGCATGTCTTCCACTGCTCCTAAATGACGCAGAATCGACCAGTTGTCGCCAGCACGTGGCATGGCATGGCCCGGCCATCGCTGCCTCCACCAGTCGACTGTCACCAGCATATGCGGCCCAATCGTCGCAGCGCTGTAGCCGTTCGCCACTATCGGTCACGCTCGCATGGCGGGTTGTGGCCCCTTCGCCCAGCATGGGCCATGCCACTGCCGGCTGTGCCCTACACCCAACGGACCGCAGCGATCTGCACGCTCCGTTTCACAACGTCGGCGCTGTGGCCGCGCATGACTGGTGGCGGCGTGCCCGACCG
>KE371618.1:464157-489844 GCA_000418225.1 Zizania latifolia | reverse complement strand
CCTCCTCCGCGCGTGCCCTCGCGCCGATGCCTCCTCGTGGCACGCGCTGCTTGCCTTGCCATGCGTCTGCTCGCCTGGCCACGCGTTACTCAGGCCACCGCGCTCAGCTGAGCCCGTCGCGTGCCACTACGCGTGCCGCGTGCTGCTGCTTCCACCATGTGACAAGACCGCGCGCAGTGCCCGCGCTGTACGCTCCGCCTTGCACGTGCTGTGCCAACCACGCGTCGACACCGCACGCTGAGCCTACGCCGTGCGCTTCGCCACTACCACCGGTCGGGCTGGCTGGGGCCGAAGGGGAGAGGTGGCTGGCGGAGAGGAAGGAGGGAGAGGGAGGAGGAAGATGGCTTGAGGAGGAACAAGGGGAAAGAGGTGGGAGGAAGGAGAAGAACACCTCAAAATTTCAGAGTGATTTTTCAAATTAGCTCAAATCCTAAAGGTTTACAAGGGAGGTTAGCCCCTTAAATAGCCCAAGTGGACCAAAGGAAAAAGACACAAATGCTCCTTCGGGAATGTTCGATACAGACGTAGACCCACAGGGCAAAAACGTAAAAGACTGACTCAGATATTTATTCGGTGCCTGACATTTCGTAGCCGTCACGACACTCTAACTTTGATGAAGAACACGCTTTTCCGGTAGATTGACGGTTTTGAGCCGAAACCGACAAAGCGTCAGCCGCCTCCGCACCGCGCACCCGGATTGGACCCGTTCCGACCCCGCGGCTCTTCAGCCCGGCGATCGAACGTCCGTGTACCTGAGTCGCACTGGTCGACACCACGACGGATCCCGTTTCCCTCGTTGCTTCAGCTCCACGCACCCGGATTAGACCGGTACGCCTTCGTGACCCCTCTATCCGACCGACGTCCGTCCGTGTACCTGAGTCGCATGCGAACTCCATCACGGTCCAGGCTTCTTCATCTCCAATCCTTCATCATGTCTTCTTTCCCCGTTGACAATCACTCATCATCCCCATGGTATACACCATGGCTCCTCACAAACGATTCGAAATCAAATGACTCCAAAAGCCCATCTATATGGAGCTTCTGTATGCGCTTCTCATTTATATGATCTAAACGACAATGCCAAATATAAGTAGTATTCAAATCATTATGCCGATGCTTCTTGGTATTAACGTTATAAACATGTGTATCCTCAAGATTCAGAATATATAAGCCATTCAACAATGGACAAATACCATAGAGCATACCATCCAAAAATATTGAATAACACTTGTTTTTTTATTAAGAATTCAAAACCGTCTTCCTCTAAACATGATGAAGAGATAATATTTCTGCTTAAGGCAGGAATGAAATAATAATTATTCAATTTCAAAACTAATCCCGAGGGTAGCGATAAAGAATAAACGCTGACGGCCAACGTAGCAATTTTTACACCATTTTCGACACGGACATCTAACTCGGCTCTTGCGCACTTCCTTATCCTATTCAGTCCCTGCAACGATTTATAAGTATGAATCATTGATCCGGTATCAAATACCCATAAATCACTTGGACGAGTAGCAAGATTAATTTCAAATGCAACTTGCAATTCATCCGCCAATGACCAGTTTTATGGCAGTGGTGGCAAGTGTCAAAAGTAGCAGGGCCAGTCTTAGACTTTCCAGCTGGTTTAGACTTAGAGATCGAGATCACATCTGAAGCTTTAGCCTTTTCTTTGCATTTTCTCTTCCTGCTATCCTTCTGAACCATCATCACATGACTAGAATTCTTTTTAATGCTTTCCTCAACAGTCTTTAGCATCCCATGCAATTCATCCATGCTTTTCTCCATGTTATTCATATGAAAATTCAAAATGAACGGCTCGAAGCTCACAGGGAGCGACTAGAGAATCACATCCGTGGCCAAATCTTGGTGAAGGGGAAAACCAAGTTTTTCTAGACTCTTAATGTAACCAATCATCTTAATTACATGAGGACTGACTGGGCTGCCTTTCGCCAACCTGCACGCAAACAAAGACTTTGAGATGTTGTACCTCCTAGTCCGTGTTTGGTTCTCAAATATGCCTTTGAGTCCCACGATCATATCGTAGGCATCCCTGTCCTTATATTGCTTCTAAAGCTCAGAAGACATATAGGCAAGCATGAGACAGCTGACATCAATTGAATCGTTGGCGTACTTCTCATAAGCCCGCCGATCTGTAGCAGATGCATCATCTTTTGGTTCGTCAGGATGGGGTTCCTCTAGAACATATATTTCTTTTTCTCTTGTTTGAGAACAATTCTCAAGTTTCTATACCAGTCAATAAAGTTTGCTCCAGAAAGCTTTTTCTTTTCAAGAATTGATCGCAAATTAAAAGTAGAAGTGTTCTTAGCAGTAGGTGCCATGATCTAAAACACAAATGCAAGGTTCAGCACTATGCTATGTGAATCTTCTATCAAATAAAAGATACTCCACTATATGTAAAATGATCGCTTTTCCTCTAACGACACATAGTGGGACAAGATCCATATTCAACTAACTCCTAGTGAGCTTTGGCATCACTGCTAGAAGATTAGTGACATAGGTAAGCAACAACTTGCTAATCACATCCTATGTGACTGTGACTCTTGTTCGTTAGGGTGGCACCCTATGCCTTGACGTCCAACTCCATGCCCCAAAGCCCAAAACCGTTTTGATAGCTTTGTTAAGCAAACCAATATTATGCATGTGGTTATCCGACATCCACCCTAACTGGTTAAGATAAAAGATGGTAGCCTGCTTTGGCAAACCCACCGTGCAATGATTGAAACCTTTGTAGGTGCAGCTATTGGAAAGGGCATCAATGTTCTTAATTTTTTGAGAGAAACTATTCTAACATGGTAACGATGCCTACTGCACACGGAAATATGAAAGAATAGTTTGACAGGAACATAAGTAAACATCACATGCAATCATATTAACTATGACATAGTATGGTCCTTTTTCACATGTTGATCTTTATCTCTATGGTTCCTGTCCTTTGGATCATCACGCTTTAAGCCTCCATGATCTTGTATCAGTCTGTTACAACTAATAGCACTATACTAATTACATGAGGAGAAGCATCACATATCGACTCGCAGGTCGTACAACAATAGAACAGCCTTGGGCTGCAATTAACCATGACACACAGGCCATGAAAATTACACGTATGCATCATATACATCACAAGACCATACCAGTCACAACATTCTCTACAAAAACAAGTTAGGCGTAGAATCTACACGTGGCTGAATAAGATCCGGAACTTTCGGCTTAAAGGCCCAGAACTTCCGGTTGAATGGCCCGAAACTTCTGACTCAAGGCCGGACTTCGGAAATCACCCTTCTGTATTGAATTTATTTTGGCCTGGAACTTTCGGGTCACACCCGGAACTTCCGAAAATAACCTTCTGAATCGAAGTTTATTTCGGCCCGGAACTTCCGGGTCACACCCGGAACTTCTGAAAATCTGACGCAAAAATAATAGATCTAATCTATTTCCATCACATATCACCAATATCTGTATGATCCATATCGAACACTATGCACGTAGGCTCTGATACCACAGTTTGGTTATGGGGAGGCTACGCTAGTATTAAATTCAAAAAAATTTACCCCGTTCGTCAAGGAACCATGCGTTTAATGAGATCATATATCATTATTTCAAGCCACGAAACGCGCTAGGGCAGCGAAAGTAGAGTTGATGAAACGCGTTCTTGATCAGCTCCGCTCAGTTTCGTCTGTTCGTCGGCGGTGAAGACGACGTAGTCTGGCAACCTTCACGGGAAGATCAGCACCGCAGTAGCAGTGGCGCCTCTACGGTATCCACACGTACAGAGACGGGATCATCTCACGTCGGTATGCTAGTATCATGCGGGAGATTAGGGGAGAGACGACCACAACCAGTGTAGCCAGGAGAGGTGGCGGCTAGGGTTAGGTCGAAGCAACAACCAACAACAGCCTTTTCATCCTAGCCCCTCCTCTCTTTATATAGTGCCCTCTCATGGGCCTTTAATCAATACTAAAGCCCAATAGATCTAATCTGTTCGTCTTGCCCGGAAGTTCTGGTCTAGGACCAAAACTTTCGAAAATAACCTTCTGTACGAATTTATTTCTGTCCAGAACTTCCGGTCTAACTTGAACTTCCGACCCAAAACTTTCGGTCTAACCGGAACTTCCAAAAATAATATTCTGTATCGAATTTATTTCGACCCGGAAGTTCCGGTTTCACCCGAAACTTCTGGTTCTTCCAGAACTCACCTTTCAGGCAGACCCGGAACTTTCGGTCCAACCGAAACTTCCGGCTCCTCCAGAAACCGAAACTGGGGCTGACCCGGAACTTTCGGTCCCACCGGAACTTCCGATTGCTCCAGAACCCGGAACTTCCGGCCTCAAGGCAGAACTTCCGGTTCCCCCATAATTCTCTTGGGCATATTTCCATCACGCTGCCCTCGTGCGCGCTGCCCTTGTGGCACTCGCCCGTGCTGTCGCTCCCCGCCATTGCTGGCTACGGCTAGTACGGCGGCCACCGCTAATGCCCCTCGAATGGGCTGTGGACCGGTCGGCCTAGAAAGAAAAGAAGAGGAGAAGAAAAAGAAAAGAATGATGAAGAAAAAGAAAAAGAAAAAGAAAAAAAGATACTTTTGTATTTTAGTCCATAAATTTCTGAAAATCACATAGAAATACGAATTTTGCGTAGAGGCCCCTGAATTATGAAAAATCGCTTAGAAATATGAATTTTGCGCAGAGGCCCCTGAATTTCTGAAAAATCACACAAAAATAAGAATTTTGCGTAGAGGCCCCTAGATTTATAAAAAACCGCGCAAAAAATATGAATTTTGTGTATGGGCCCTCGGATTTGCTAAAAATTCTAGAAATACACTTTTCTGCATAAAAGGACCTCTGGAATTCGAATTTCCCATCAGTTTTTCCTTTTGAGTAATATTTTCTATGCTTACTTACTATTCTATTATTTTACTGTCTTTAATTGCACGTATGCATTTAATTATTAGTAATTTTTATCAGTAAATATAGAATTGCATAGAAAAATATTAGAAAATTGCAGTAAATTATTCATGTCTCTATTTAGCAACCCGATGCAATTTTACTAGAAGTAATATGCATATCATAGATGACTTACATCATGACTAAGCAGTTCGCTGAGCAAAGTGCAGATGGCCGCAACCATCTTGCCTAGACATCGGATGTTCAGATCGTACTTGGAGCATTCTCCGATATATCTCTCTCTACTTTGAAGAATGAGTATACGGACATGATGAATTAGAGAATGCTATGAGATGCTCTGAAAAAGCGTTTCGAGTGTCTCAAATACATCATCGATCCTCTAGTAGAGTAAGAATGGATCCGACTCCGACTCTTGCTGAGTATGTCTGAGAGTATAACTCCACGTTGCACTGAATCTGTATGTTTCTGAATCTCCGCTGGAAAGAGATCTCAGATTAAGGAGGAATTGAAAAGACTCTCTCCACTTTTCACCCAAACGTGGTAGAATCCACGCGCAACCATCGTCAATCAAAATACATAAAGTATCCTGAATTGATTGACGTAATGAAGCTCAACGAAGTTTAGGATGGAGTCCTAAAGAAGAACTTCATTTCATAGCTATAATGAAAGAGCGATAGCTTAGAAACTAGTGCCGCTTCTTTAAAGTTGCACAAAACCCATCATAAGAAGCGGGGAAGGGAAGAAAAAAGTGGTGGCATACAAGGTAAAGCCTAGTGATGAGAATGGCAAGACAACCTAGAAGGATGTTAAGCCATATGGTCAGTAGGACAATCGATACAGAATTTGCAAGGCACCAAAGTATATCATGAAAGAATACTAGAAGTAATAACTTGAAATACACCTCACCATCACAGTGAGTAATGACACCCTTATGGTTGAGACTGCACATCTCCCATGATAAGTGACAGTGTTAATGAAATCTCGGTTGACTTTTTCATAATGTTAATAGAAGCCTACCAATGCCATCATAAGTGAAATAACAGCTACCAAGGAAGAAGTGGCTGGCCTGCATGTAGACTCTATCTAGAATTAGAGTTTTTATGTCATCTGAATGTTTCTAAATATAAGATGATTGAATAATTATAATTCTAGAAGAGCGAATTGAATAAAAGATTAGAAGTTCTTGAAGAGTAAATATTATTCACTACAATAATGAATTATTTCTAGTATGTAACAGCATGTTTAAGGCATTTATTATTTTATTGCTCCTTCCTCGTGTATAAATAAATTGTCTTGTACTAGAATTTTGTGTAACACCTAGATAAAAACGAATGAATCAATTATGAGTTACAGATTCATATACTCATTCACGTGATAAATCCTAACCCTTCACCGAAATCTCAGCCCACTTCCCTCTAATCTAATCTCCTGATCCTCACCCCAGCCCCGGAGGCCCGTACTACCCCACCCTCTCCCCTCCGCATTCTCCTCTCACGCCCTCTCCGCTCCGCCGTCGCCTTCTCCCCCACCCCCGCTGCGCCGGTTCCTCCTCCTCCTCGCCAGCAGCGGCGGTGCTCGGGCACGTGGTGGATGAGGTGTGGGAGGCGCTCAACGAACACACCGACGTGGTGGCCGATCTCTTCGGCCGCGTCTCCTCCGATCTCTGCCGAGGATTCGCCCCCGCCATCGACTCCTTCCTCGGCTTCTTCCACGCCGTCGAATGTTTTGACCCTTAATACAAGTGACTTCTTCCTCGCTCAACTGATTTTTCCTGGTCGAGCTCGGCCTCGCGCCACGCTAGGGCCTAGCTTCCTAGGGGTCGTCGCCATCCTATGCCTCTGGAGCTTCTGCCTCTTTTACGTCATGGCGGAGCTCTAGGGCAGCGTTGTCATCTCCATCCTCTTGTGGGGACCTGCTAATCAGGTACACTCAATTCTTCCATTCTCTGCTCTCAGGTATAACAAATGCGATTGAAATTGAAACTCTTGTCACTAAATCTTTCCAATAGCTGATGGTGATGTTGGTGTACTTATGTACAAATTGTTGGTGCCTCTGCTCTCTTGTGGGCTGTTGGACATTGTTGCTCCAAACATTTGGGAATTGCTAAACGGGTCATGTTTAAACATTGATAGATTCTCAATCCAAAACAATTGAGTACATATACAAACTCTCACTGCACTCGATGCTTGCTGATTACTACGGTTGAAGAGGCCAAAGAGTTTTACCCACTGTTCAGGCTTGGGGCCAGTGTGGCACTCATCTTCTCAGGTTGTACAGTGAAATACTTCTCAAACATGAGGCAGAATTTGGGTCCAGGGGTGGATTGATGGGCGATTTCATTGAGGGGCATGATGAGCATAGTGGTTTTGCTTGGTCTTGTTATTGCTGGTATCTATTGGGGAGTAAACAAGTTTGTTATTGATAAACCAGCTGCACAGATAGTCATGAGGAAGAAGAAGGTTGGTTTTCTTATAGTTTATATGGCTTTGTTAGTTGTTACTTATGTTTATTGAGCTTTCATTTATGGTGCTTCAAACATGACCCTATAGGAAAAACCAAAGCTGAGTATGGGAGCGAGTTTGAAGGTGCGTGTGTCATCTTGGTACGTGAGGGATCTTGCCACACTGGTCGTTGCTTATGGTATAAGCATCAACCTTGTTGAGGTGACATGAAAATCAAAACTGAAAGCACAGGTAAGTTTATCCACCAGGTAGACGACGGTCGCAGCGGAGGAGGCACCGGCGGCGCGCAAGGAGTGCTACAGAGTCTTCTACACCACATATGACTTCAAGGCGGTGAGCCTCACACCATCTGTTTGTTGAAATGTTCGCCTGCTCTATGTCTCGGTTGGGAAGATTTCCTTTCTAACTCAGCTTTGTTGGTGCGCTGATTGTGATGTCGCATCTGAATTTTGTCTAATCAGGTAATCCAAATTACGATTTATATTGATCTAGAATTGCTTATCCTTTCTGTTCAGTTGTCTATAATTTGGCTGCTTTTGGTGTATAAACTAAATATATAATTATGTGGTAATTTAAAAGATTATGGTCTATATGTTAATTTGTCCTGTTGTACTGCGGTATTATGACCATTCATCTGGCCATTCATCCCCTTTGGCTTTTTACCAGCTGGCGTATTAAGGATCATTCCATCCAAATTGTCATATTCAGAAGCTGCATTCTCCTACAGAACTTAATTAACATAGACAGCATTTGCTACCTTTTTAGTAGGTATTGCGTTCATTGATAATCATAGATAAGTTATTAGTATTCTTGGGTTAGGTTCAGAAAATATAGCCTTTATAGTAACCTGGGTGCTTATTTTCTTCTATTCGATGTCGAGTGCAGACTAATAACTGACATTCTTAGAACAATTATGCCCACTATCAACTAATTCCTGGTGTCTCTTTAAATTTCAAATTACATATTGAATTCAGGATGCTAACTTGATTGTACTGTGCAGTATTCAGCAGCTATTGACATATGGAGTATTGGCTGCATTTTTGCGGAGATTTTAACTGGGAAACCTTTGTGTCCTGGTAAAAACGTGCTTCACCAGTTGGATTTGATGACTGATCTCTTGGGCACTCCATCAATAGATACTGTTACAAGGGTATGTTTTTTTATTAATGCCTAATTCTCCAAAGTAAACTGTCCATAAATGCCAAGCATAATTTTGCAACTGCAGATTCTGAATGAGAAAGCAAGGAGGTACTTGAGTAGTATGAGGAAAAAACATCCAATACCTTTTCTGAGAGATTCCCGAAAGCAGATCCTGCTGCACTCAGATTTCTGTAGAGGCTTTTAGCATTTGACCCCAAGGATAGACCAACTGCTGAAGAGGTTAGTGTTTCTGGATGGAATGTTAAATTCAAAATCCATAATTTATGCACCGTGGCCTATATTGCTTTGCCTCTAGTTGATGCCATTAGTGCCGCTTTACACGCATGGCTGTTGGTGGGAGGGTGTTTTTTCTAGGCTTTCCATCTTATTTCCGGGCAAAACGATTGTGTCGAGTGTGATGGAGTTATGGAGTTGTGGTTCTCTTTTGTTATTACAACGCTTTTTAGGTGGGTTCTGGGATTCTTGAGACAATCTAGGGTTATGGTTTTGATATACTTAGAATTAGCATTAGGAGATGAACAAATTTAAATGCTTCTGAATCAACAATTTTTTAAGTTACTAACACACCTTGGTAATTTGTTGAACGTGCCGTTGTGATGTATAATTTCTTCTTTATCTGCACTGCAAGATTTAACTTCGTTGCAATGTTTGGCTAACATTTCTTTAGGATATTGGAGTGAAAGACAACAGATTCTGCTACCGCTACGTGGTCGTGTTCCAATATGGTTCTGCTGTGCTTTTCAACATAGCTGATCATGAAGCTGAGTACTATCTTGATATCATCAGGAAACATGCTTCAGGATGGCTTCCAGATATGAGAAAAGATGGTATGAACATGCTATTCACTAGCTGTCTATCGTAGTTTTCCTACTGAATAGAGATGTTGTGCTTGCTACTTGTTATATTGTTCACTTTCTTCCACTTTAGTACATGTATGGCTGGAAAATTATCCAATTGCCTTCTATGGTAGTGAAATCCGTTTTTTGATAAAGGACCATAAAACTACATGACATTCCCTTTGTATCTACACGACATGGATGAAAGGAGGTCTTGATTATATAGTTCTTAAAAGTTTAGATATAGATGGAGTTCACATAATTGCAAGTGTTCTTGGCTAAAGTATTGCTCTTGATCATTATATACGACAGGTACTGAAAGTGGGAAATTTTACCTTTTTCCTTGTGGCGGTAGGATTGAAACTTTGTCCATTAAGTTCTTAAACACAAATTTTATAGGTCAATGATATGGTTGAGGAATTTACTGAAATTAATCGTGTCATGGAGAAGACTGGAAACTTTACCATGCAAAGAAAGAAGCTGTTCCAACTTGTTGGCAAGGCTAATTCTAACCTTGCGGACGTTATCATCAGACTTGGCCTTTTTGACAGGCATCTCTTTCGCAATCTTAGTACTGCACTCTCATTTTTTATGGGTGGATGGATCTTTTTCATTGCAATTACATAATTAATGGCATTATTTTTTTCTATGAATGGAAGTAATATATTATATGCAATCATGTGTGCATTATGATGTGTTGTGCTGTAGGGTAGTAGACATGTAAACCAAGATGCTACACACATATTTCATTTAAACATCCAATAGACATGGTTTGCTTATTCACATGAAAATTCCATTTGGAAATTTTAAGAAAGGTTGATACGTTTGGTCTCTTTAGTCTACCATTGGAGTTAACAATGCCACAATCCCCTGTTACAAAAAACACTTTGCTTATCCAAGCATACTCATTTTCCACTTAAACAAAAGGACAGGAAGACTTATATTGCCTCTCCAACAGAACCAATGTATATGTCAGGTCAAAGTGATCATGTTGCATCACAGGGCTCATTGATTACTGCTGATTTGGCATAATACATTTTATTCCTCGTAAAAATACCTATGTTCATCTAATGCTTAGCTTATAAAATAATTTCAAATTTTTATGTTGTCCTCACCTGGCTAGCGCTGTGAGGTTAGCAACTTCACAACTATCCATAGGATTGGATAAGAGCCCCAAGACAATCATCAGAAAATTGATAGATAAAAGCTAATCTAAAAAGAATTATGTAACATCAACTGTAGGGTCACATTGTATATCTTATAATTAAAACAACATAATTTTTCTTCAGGTCTGAAATTGCTTAGAAAAATTTAAATTATGCTCAAATTCTAGAGTATCTTCAGGAAGAATATGAACTGAACCAACGTTTTGGAAGCCTCGACTTCAAATTGAAATTTGTCGAGCCAAGTGATTTAGTTTGCATTCATTCCCTATGCAGCTATTAAAATTTCTAATGTAAAGAAATAGTATCAATACTTTTCATAAATAAGTTACGGTTGGCACACTCATATTATAGGTATACCAGTATTTTATTTCGTCTTCTATATTCATCTTATTGTTTGGAGATAAATTTGTCAGATTTCTTGGCTGCTTAAGAATTGAATGAGTAGACTGATGGTTCTTTATTTATCTGAGTTTTGTCAATTTCTTTGTATCGAGTTACTTCATATTAAGATTGTACTGTTGGTCTTCTTTTTTCACTTCCAATTTTGAGTGGTGCATCTGGTCTTCTTCATGGAGTTGGATCAATGGCGAAGTCGTAAGTGAAGTATTTTTTTGCTTGATAACTTGTATTTACATCATACTTTTATCGGCAATTGATTGACTAATTTATCCACTACAATTGTGGCGAATAAAATATATTTAATATGAATTTAATAATATAATAGCTTATCATCAAGACCTCTTTTGGTGTGAATATTAATTTATCTCATTATTTGCTTCAAGTTTTAAATATTTATTATCTTTTGATTTTTACCGTAGCGTTAGCACGGACACACTACTAGTAACTAGAAGTTATAGAAGTTAAGGTGAATCCTATGTTGTAGTAACTGTTAAATATCTGTACTTACTATTTATTGTTGTCATAATCATGAATCTTGATTTTGAGCCTGTATCGCTCATTGAATGTATGAAGAGGTTAGATCAAGAAGATTGTAAAAAGGCAATGACAACTGAATTGTTTGAATAAACTAAAGGTATTTTGCACATGAATGACGTGTACCTTCCCATGTCTACTCTGAAGTACATGTGTGTATTAGTTTGAAGAAAGAAAAATAGTAAGAGAGAAAGTATGGTTTGTTGTATAAAGTTTTTACTTAATTACTAGGAGTTGATTGTGAAATCTATTCCTCGATCATGCGTTGAATTACCTTTAGAAAAATTATCTCTATGGTAGTCAACTAGTAGTTGAAAATCAAAATCAACCGGGAGTTAAAAGAATCAATATGAAGTTGAAAATTGATTTGAAGTCAATTATGTTGAGTAATGAATTGATTGATGTTATTTGCATAAAAGTTTAGATCGAATATTTGTATGAAGGCATATGAAGTACCATGTCTTAAACTAAGATAGAAAGAATAGAAATAGTCTAGTAGTATATAATATATTTCTCTAAAAGTAATGCTACATGAATAATGAAGATCCCTAGATTGATTATAAATATGATCTGAATACCATAATAAAATTGAGAAATTAAACTTATTTTTTGAATTTGTGTTTGAAATGAAACATTTGGATAGAATCAAGTTTGCTTAGGCTTACAGCTAGAACATGTGCTTGATGAATTCTATACATCAGCTCACTTACACTCAGAAAGTGTTGGAGAGATTTAGCTTTGAAAAGTTATTTTCTTTCAAACCCCACGGACATAAGGTCATTGAAAACAGATCACAATTTATAAAGATCTAGAAAATAGGAGAAGAAATCTTAGGACCAGAATTCTCATACTTGAGTGTTGTAGGTACGCTAATGTACCTAGTCTACTACATTAGGCTAGATATTACGTTTGCTGTAAATCTACTCACATGATCTAGCTATGATTTCCTATGTGGTAGAACTGTAGTATCTTTAAAATCGTCAAAGCAAAGTCTTGCATTAACTTCGACGAACCACTCATAAATAATAGTTTTTATATTAAGCCCAACCAGAATATACATGGTTTAGAAGAATAGTTCATAATATCTAGAAGTTATGAGAATTGAATCATGTTAACGTCCTCACTATTATCCATAAAGGTAATGTAACTTGTGTTGCATAAGTGCAGTCAGGGTATGTGAAGAGCAATTTAATGAAGCTCATAAACCCTAAGTTCTTTTATGCACATGAATTACATAAGACGAATGAAATAAAAATGATGCACACAAGTCATGTGAAAATTTTGTGGATTATTAACTAAGTCCCTTCCAATATCCAACTTAAAAAAATGTGTCCGTGAAATTGGGATGGTTAGATTTAAAGACTTGTGTATTTTAGGGGAAGAAATTTTACATAGCATCGATAAGAAGAATTGAATCTTAGTCAAGAAGACTAAGTACCTAAATTGATTTTGAAGATTATATAAAATATTTGGGTGAATTATACTCTTTTTCTTTTAAATGAGTTTTCCTGAAGTTTCTCATATTGAGTTTTTTAATGAGGCAATTCGTGTAACTAAGATGTGTGTTATGTATTTTTTCTCTTAATTTTTTTTACTGGGTTTTTGAAAAGTTTTGATGAGGCATATGCATGTCGTGAGAAGTGCCCAATGGAGAGTGTTAGGAAACTGAAATCTCGAAGATTATGGTAACCAAATTCTGGTTTGTTAGGTACGTCTATCTTTTAGAAGTTTTTGTCTATAAATAGAGGGTTTTTTATTTTTATGCTGTTGAATCTAAGCAATAAAGATGTTTGGTTTTTCTTCTACATACTGTGTTTATATTCTTTGTCTCGAAGTTCTAGACTACACACGGTATCAAAGTTCCTCAACAGTCATGTGAGGAGTCATGTGAGGCGGGTGTCTTAACATCCCCTCCAAAAACTAAATCAGTGGTTATTGTCCTGTTGACCATGTGTGTGTATATATATCAATGGCTAATTTGGTGGCCCCCAGTACCTCGGTCTATTTATGTGGAACATGCTAAGAAGTAAGATCCTCCTGTGTCAACCTAAGTCTAATATTTACATCTTTTAACTCAGAAATTGGTTCACAGAGTTGCATATGTATCTCTCTATTTTTTTCTAGGATTTTTTTTAAATAATATAATTTTTAAATGAAATTTCAATTTTGGTACACGGTTTTGAAAAATTACAAAAGTAGCCTTCTGTCGGCCCTTGATGTGCCGATCTAAGGCCGACTGGCCTAGATCGGCACTTGATCTGCTGATCTAGGCCGGTCGGCTCTAGATCGGCACACTAAGTGCTGATTTAGGCTGAACCACGTGGGCATTGCCAAATGTCGGCAGATGAACCGTCGATCTAGGCCGATCGGCCTAGATCGATACACCAAGTGTTGATCTAGGCTGACCGGTCTAGATCGGCACTTCACCGGCCAAAATAGAGCTATAAAAGGGGGGACGAAGCCCCTCTCCCACAGCGGTCCCCCTCCCACCCGCGCCTTTCACTCCACTCCTCCGGCTTGGAGCTCTCAAGTACGCCTCTTGTCTCTTTTTTTATCTTCTTTAAGTAGTAGTAGTTAGGTAGTAAGTTTAGGGTAGTTTAGTAGTAATTTAGGAGTAGTTTATTAGTTTAGGGGTAATTTAGGAGTAGTTTAGTAGTATTTTAGTTGTAATTTAGGACTAGTGTAGTATTATTTTAGGGTAGTTTAATAGTACTTTATGAGTATTCTGATAAAGCTTTTAGAGTAATTTAAACATAGTCGAGAGATAATTTAGTGGTAATTTAGGGGTATTTTATAGATAATTTATAGGTACTTCGAACATAATTTATAAATAATTAAGGGGTACTTCAGAGATAATTTAGGTGTACTGTAAGCATACTTTGGTGATAATTAAGATTTATTTTAGAGATAATTTAGGGGTACTTTAGCGATAATTTAGAGACTTTAAATATAGTTTAGAGATAATTTAGATATGCTTAACATACTTTATTCTGTGTAGCTTTCTTGCGCGTGCTAGTTTGCTGACGTAAGAGCCGACGATGACTGTATCTACTGCTGTTCTAGGTATCTAAACATACCATACTCTGTTAGATGTTTTCCGTCGTTTAATGTAGTGATACTTTGAACATAATTAGATGTAGTTCTGTTTAGTTAATTCGCCTGTTGCTAAATAAGTGAATTTGATCTAACACATAGTTTTATTTTTTTTATTGTTTGCTGCTTAATATTTATAGGTATGTTAGATAGAACATCATTTAGGATCTACTATGGAGATGGCCAAGTACTTGTTGATCATGATGGTGCTGACCTTAGTAGTTTTCAATGTATCGAAAATAGTTTAAGTCGGGTAGTTGAGCGTAGCATCGAGAGTGTTAGGCGGTGGCTTTATCATATATTTCGATTGGATAGAGAGCGGTGAGAGTTGTATGTGTATGCCCGATGCAGCCGTGTAACTGAAGGGTATTTTTGAGAGATAGTTCCTGTTACCTTGACCACTATGTGGAGATGATATGTCAGAAAGGCGCTAGAGCAATGTTGAGAACGGATTTTGCTTATCTATTTTACTCATCGTGCCTTTCCTACTCCAGACCCAGCATCGGACCAAGTTGCTGAGTCTGGAGTACAATTTGAGGTCGGCCAGAGTAGTCAAGTCCAGGAGCTGATCTTTGAGACGGATGAAGTGTCACATTCCAGGGATGCTCTCCCGTCTACGATCGTTAAGGTTGCTGAAGGACAAGCTGATGAAGGAGAGGAAATAGATGCTATACCTAACTTACTAGAGAGAGGACTAAGACTTCGAGAAAGCAGTCGAGCAGGGTGCCAACGATAGCTCAGACGAAGAAGAGGAAGCAGTGGATGATAATAATGAGAATGAAGAGGAAGATAATGTGATTCCTAATGAGTAGCAACCACAAGATTATGATGCTCTTGCTATTAATAAGGGTCGTGACACTCGTTGGGAGTCTGGACAAAACGAGGTCCAGAAGGATGCGGTGTATCCTACTAAAGATGTAGTTCAAGATATCGTGAAAGCTTGGGTACTGTCACTCCGGCGGTCATTTCGAGTGAAGAAGTCGAATCGTACAATGTATGACGTTGTGTGCGAGAGCGATGATTGCCTATGGAGAGTTTGCGCACATCAATCGAAGTGGGAAATTCATTAGGTATGCTCAATTGTGGTGCAACATACATACGTGGTCGATATAGCTGTAATCAGGCATAAGAATCTAAGTGCCAAGTACATTGTGGGGTGATGTATTCTGAGATTATTGAGAATCTCAGTTATGAGCCTCGAGCCTTAATACTTGCCATAGAGAGAAGGTTTCAGTACATAATTAACTATTCTAAGACATGGAGGACTAAACAGAAGGCGCTCGAAATAAGGTTTGGTATATTCGAAGACTCATATTATAACCTGTATTTCTGTCTGGATATGGTGAAGAGGGGCAACCCTGACACATACTTCTCTTTCGAAGAGAAAGAAGCGATATTCCCGGAGGGTACGTCGATTCTACATCGAGTTTTCTTTGTAATCGGTGCTTGCATCCGGGCTTTTCAGTACTGTCGTCCTATTCTTTGTGTGGATGGCATATTTTTAACTAGGAAGTATAGAGGTTAGATATTGACCGTTATTTGTGTTGATGGCAACAAACAGGTTGTGTCAATTGCTTTTGGCTTCGTGAAAAGTAAGAACTACGAAAGTTGATTGTGGTTCTTACGGCACATAAATGTTGGGGTTCTTCAGGGCAGGCCAAATATTTGTTACATGACCGACATGCTGGACTTATAAAGACAGTCTAACATATAAAGCATGATCCAGAGGAGCCATATCTTTAGAAGGATATTCAATCTCGATGGTGTATGCGTCATTTAGGTGCGAATTTCTACCGTCACTTCGGGAAGAATAAAGAATTGACTAATCTGTTCAAGAGACTGTGTAGCCAAAACCAAGAGAGAAAGTTCAAGGCTTTGTGGACGAAACTTGATGAGGTGACATCAAAATACAAGCATGAGAAGGCCGCAAGGCAGCAATCTAGAAGTGATCCAGAGCTAGAGCCGGAGCCACTTTGTTCTCTGCCCACTGATGACCAACAGACGATCCGCAAACGGCAGAGGACGAAAGTTTGATGTTTTTCAGATTGGATTAAATTCGAGAGTAGGGAGCATTGGTCTTTACTCTATGACACTCACGGCGCAAGGTATGGCATCATGACCATCAATCTTGTAGAGGTGTATAATTGGGTCATGCGGGGTATGCGATGCTTGTCTTTGGTTGGTATTGTGGAGGGCACAATCTGTGGAAACATCCGATACTTCGTGGACTGGCATACTGCTGCTTTTGTGGTGCACAGCGACGAGCGCCATTTGTATTCCAGAAATATTACGGAGTACTTCATTGAGAAAAGTAAGAAGGCAACCCAGCATCGTGTCATCAAGATAAGTTCTCGGGAACTCTGTTTTGAGGTAACGTGTAGAGACAAAAGTCGGTGAGGAATAAATCAGGATATTATTGTTCATGAGCGCACCGTTATGGACATTTGTCGGTGTAGCTGCAATAAACCATCTCTGTACCATAAGCCATGCAGTCATGTTATGGCGGCGTGCGTCACATTTGATATGCATGTCGGGGTGTACTTGTCTGAATACTTCACAAAAGAGAAGGTCCTGCAGACTTGGAGTGGTGAACTCCGAGGGTATGGGGTTGTCAGCTCATTCACATCTTCGCCAGATAGTGCTCGTTGTTGGGTGCCAGATTTCCAACGTGTCAACTCAAAGGTGGGAAGAAGGAAGACACAACGCATTCAGAATGATATGGATGAATCCGAAGCAGGCAGGAAAAAGAAAATGTTCTCTTTGTGTAACATGGCTGGACACACATACAAGAATTACACAGAAGCCGGCATAAGTAGTCGAGGCCCTTCATGATATAGAGATCATCGCACATCACACAATGTACATAGTCCTCAAGATGTACGTATGGTAGTTACTTCACTTGTTAATTGTCACATGTTGTATCTTTGGCGCTAATAATATTTGTTTGTTTTACAACATTCAGATGGCGGGTAATGATGATTGCCCGTACGAGCTTTTCTCCGCTACGATCGACGGTCATCATCGGGCACAAGCACTCATGTCCATCGATCTAGATCAGCCTGATCTCGTCCCGCTCAGAGTCCGGACACCGTAATATCTCTGGAGCATCCATCTCCGATGGGTTGGCAGGTTAGTTAAGCAAGCACAATGGTCGTTCATATTTTATTTTTATCTCGTTACGTGACTAACATCTTTCATGCAGGTTGCGCGGTGCTAGCTTATTCCCTCTTGCTCGATTGGTCGATGGAGCCACCAGGTTTTAATTTGACAGAGCTCTTTTCACGACGTGGGTCGATATATGGCGGTCGAAGACACATATTCTACCTGCCTTTGGGTGAGGTGACGATCACGCTTGAGGATGTATTTTACCTGTTAGGACTTTCAATAACAGGAGCAGCAGTTGTCCCGAACGATTTTCAGCCAGATTGGCGCGTTGACATGCTCACGCGCTACGTGGGAGCCCATCCCATCCTGCCTGGTGGTGCGGCAGTGGAGGAGTTTTCGGACACACACGGGTCGACGCAGAGTTGGTTGTGTCAGTACTAGATATGTCGTTTTAACATGGTAATAAAATTAAACATTAACTTATCCATAGTTGCTGTATACTAACGTTTGATCTTTCAGAGGCGGAGCACATAGCTCCCGATGCTGATGATTACACCGTTAGTCGGCACTTGGAGGCTTACCTCCTTTGGCTTTTCGGCTGAGTGATGTTCATCAGCACGCACCACGACAGCGTCGACAGGCACTTGGTGCAGTTTGTCCGAGCCATCGCCGATTCACCCGACGATGACGTTCCACAGTATTCATGGGGATCTGTCGTCCTTTGCGTCACATATCACGCTCTTTGCGATGGATGTCGACGCCGGACAGCTGACGCGTTCATTACTGGGTGTCCCTTATTGATACAAATCTGGTCGTACGAGAGAGTGCAGATTGGTCGGCCTCAGGTTGACATGACACCATACCTAGGGGGGCCGTCAGACAAGGACATCGATCGATCGACTATGGGCACACTTTGGTGTCGACGACGGGTCAGTATTTGTTGTACTTAATCATTCACCAAAATTAATTTCATATTGATATTTCTTCTTTTGCAGCCATTTTGGGCTCACTCTCAGACCCACCTCTTCTATCCAGACTACACGGCGCAGCTCGACAATATTCGGGCGTACGACTTTTGTTGGAGACCTTACATACTAGGTGAGATCATCTGGTGCGCGCCTCACGGGCTCTTCGCCTTGTACTTGCGGGACGCGGCATACTGGAGGACGCGTAGATATCTCGTATTTGATGTCATGATCGAGGGATATGTTCCCTACCACGTTTGTCGATAATTTAGACGAGCGCAGTACTTTTCATGTCCTATACAGGCCTAGGTGCCTGATCAGATGCACCGGTGAGCTCTTGCACACGTACATACGAACATGCGCATCACGTTTTGCTGTTACGTACCATTGATAACCTTAATTTAAACTGTTTGCTGTAGGAACATGCGGAAGGGAGTACCTGGCGGTATTCCATGGGATGTTAGGATGCAGCCATGGGTCGCCCAGTGGGAGGGTGCGCTGGAGGACTTAGATGAGGAGGACGACGACTACGACCCTACGACTTACTATCACTATTTTCGATGGTACTCCGTTTGTACCAGGGTTCGTCTCGTCAGAGGACGGGGCGATGGTCGTCCACCCGCTGCTGGTGTGATGCACGGACATCCTTCTCACATGGTCGCTGCCTTTCAGGAGTCGGTACGTATATGAATTGTCTAATCTCTGATGATTGATACTATGTGACTATCTAATTTTATTCTTTTCTAGTCCTATCACATGTGGAACGCACGGAACTATATCGACGATATCGTTCAGCGGTGGGTCACCGACGTTAGTGTGGTGCACAACCCGCTGGACTGGACCGGAGTACGGGTGGCTCTCGACGAGATCGACGCTTCTATCTGCTCACGTCTGCACGGCCACCTCCTCCAGCTGCTGCCCCTTAGCCACCTCCTCTAGCTCCTTGTCCACAGCTAGTGACTGTGATGTCAGCACCCCTACCGGTGTAGCCTCCACAGTATTGGTATCCCCCGCATCAATACTTCTACGGTTCGGGTCCATCATCGGCAGCGGGCCCATCATCGGCAGTAGGCCCATCGGGACATGCGGCACGGCCACTATTGGGATAAGGAGCACATTAGACACCTGGTGAGAACTGTATAGTCTTACACCGTTTAACATCGTAATCTAAATTATGTCACTAATAACTCATATGTTTGCACAGCGCAGTATCCATATCAATACTGGCGAGCTGGCGTGAACACTGCCTATCATAGTCCGTCTAGACCGGTAGACTCTGGTACTGGTGGCCAGCACGACTTAGAAGGTTACGACGTCTGGGAGCATGGCACCGCTGAGGTGTTCGGGCCTTTATAGCTTGAGGGAGCACCACCACCGACACAATAGGATTTGCAGCCCGCTAGACCGTCTAGGGTGCGCCGTTCGTCTGATAGGTTTACTTTCTCGGAGCAGGCACCGTGACAGGCACCGAGACGCACTCGGGGTAGGCGTGGTGGTTAGTATGGCTTGCGGTTGTTATCGTAGGGACGGGCGATTTATACTGAAACATTTATTACGATATATCGTATTGTCATTATGCACTTCATATTATGAACATGTACTTCGTAGTATCCCTGCTATTTACTATAAACTCATAATTTAAGCTTACACTTTAATATTACATTTGACGAGCTTGTTTGCAGATGTGTGATTGCCTTCAAAATAGATATTGCAATGACATGATACAGTAATTTAAGTAGTCTAGCATCAATTTCTAACAAGATAGTTCGTGACATAACACAGTACATTATAATGGCACATTCAAATGTGATTACGTGCCTTTAGGGAAATGAAAATAGTTGAGACTTATTCAAACTGACTACTGAGTACAACGAGAGTACTTTCCCTTATGACATCTGGTCCTGCTTCCTTAGCACGACGAGCCCTCTCTCGCTTTCTCTCTTTTAGCCTCACGCTCCTCTTTTGCCTTGCGCTCCACCTCCTCTCTCATCTTCTCTTCTTCCTCACGCTCACAGGCCCGCTGGTATCACATCTCAAAAAGCTCCCTGTTGAACTCCTTGTGTCTCATAAGCTTTGTCCAGTCATCAGGGTGCACCTCCTTATCAATCCATTCGACAAAATCACAGAGCGAAGGTGACGACGGTGGAGTTACCTACACGCATAAACGTTAATAGAGATATTATAAGTGATTTATTTGAGAACAAGATATAACTAAACAAATAGTATAATTATTCATATCGGTTTATTAGCACGTGGTCCACGATTTGGTCTTGGCTTTGGCTTTTCAGGAGTGTAAGAGTAGTTGCCACACTTCCAATACCTCATCTTGTATGTGAGGTCATCCATACTTCTCATGAACTTACATTTATCTTCACAAAAATACATAGGTGGTTCAACACCTTTCGACGGACGGTGATGAGAATCGTAACTGTACTCAGATTTGTCCTTTTTCACCATCTACGGTAAGAAAATATGCAATTGATATATCGACATAAATTTAAAATGTTACATTTACACTCACATGTTCTGCATGACCTCATGGTACCTAGAACAACTAACAAAAAATCACATATTTATTTAATATTTACATAATTATTGCTAAAGTGTATTTTAAAAGGCCTACATTATTGCCAAAGTGTGATTATAGTAGTACTTCTAAACTATTTTAAAATTGGTAAAATATATTAAAATTACCTCTAAATTATATTTAATTAACCTATATATTATGTTAAATCTATCGCTAATCTACTTTTAAATTATCCCTAATCTACTCCTAAAGTCCCTCTAATTTACTACTAAACTATATCCTAAAGAAAAAAAGAGAAAAAAAGATATACCTGAAAGGAGAAGTGACTGCCTGCGGGCTAGGAGAAGCTGCAAGGGGTGCCTCGGAGGGGGCTTCGGCCCCCTTTTTATAGAGGTGATGTCGGCACATGAAGTGCCGATCTAGGGCGGCCCTAGATCGGCAGACCATGTGCTGATCTAGGGGGGCTGGCCTAGATCAACACATGGTCTGCCGATCTAGTGCCACCCGCCCTAGATCGACACTTCATGTGCCGACAGGACCGCGCCACAGGCCGATTTAGGTCGATCGGCCTAGATCGGTCGATGAACTGCCGATCTAGGACCGATCGGCCTAGATCAGCCGTTCAAGCGCCGACAGAGACCCAGATTTACAATTTTTCAAAACCGTGTACCAAAATTGAAATTTCATTTAAAAATTGTATTATTTAAAAAAAATTCTTTTTTCTGGCTCCAATACTAGGCCTGTGCTTGGGCCAGGCCAAATAACGGGTCTCATATCGGCCCAATTAGTTCGGCCCATTTGGCCAGACACATTCCGGTTTCTCCTTTCTGTCGCAAACGAAGGAGAGATCTCGCAAGTTGAAAAGCAACGGGAGAAGATGAGCTATGGGCGATGCGAGGAGAGCGACCTCACGGCGTTCTCACAGCGCCGGTGCGACCCGACCGCTGTGCACCGCTATTCTTTATCGAGAACCGTGCAGATTTTTTTTTTTTTTTTACAAAAAGGAGCAGAGCGCCATGCGGCCTGCCTATCCTGAAATGCCTCTCTAGCTACCTCACTCTCGAGTCTCGAGTTACAGCCTCACGCCTACCGCGATAATAATAGTGGAATGATGGGTCCATCCCAAAGTATACATTCTAGTCATCTACAGTATACGGTAGTGTAGACTATAGAGTAGTACTGTACTGTGCTGCTGACACTAGGAGCAGCACAAAAAATCAGAGCTGGGGGCCTGTGTTGATGCGTGTAAGTAAAATTGTTGCTTTCTGCACCGATTTGCTGCTGCCGTTGCTGCGGATCTCTGGTGACCGGTGGTGGTGCTGGGACCTGGGAGGACTGGTATATCGACCGATGAGCTACAAGTATGTCCGGTCCAGTCCAGTAATGTAGTGGGAAATAAATTCTAAAGGTCCGCTAAAGTAATTCATGTAAAACTCTGTCTAGATTAATTCACTGATATAATGTAATAGCAAAGACTATTAATTAAATGTCTTCGGTCTTAAAAATCTTCCTATGGGTCTATTTAGTAGAGCTCCAGATCCTGGACTTTAGATCCTTAATTTGGATCCATGTGAAGCTGGTCTAAAAGTATTTAACTTGACTGATCTGCTATAAAAATCCTGAAATAGAAGACTAAAATTAGATGAATAATATTACCTTGGCCTTGCGAAGAGTATCTCTGCATGTTAAAACCTAGGGCCTTGCACGGCGTAGCAGTACTTATATGCTCAATCAATCATTGGAATCGACCAAATGATTCGCCATTTCTTCTCCTCACTGCATTTCTTCTTCAGTAATAAACCCATAATATCAGATTTTTGCAATTCAAACAAACAATTCGTTTTCTTCTTGTTTGCTACATCATAAGCATAAACACAATGTTCTTTTCTTTTGAAAGAAAACATAAACTCCAATGTTCAGCATAACATTTCCTGAGAGTGGAAGACATTGTTCAAATCATGATGCAATACACATATTACACCTGCTATGCCCATGACAATTCCATACTAAGAGATATAATTGATGCCCTTTAGGGCACAGAAAATATTATAATAGGTGACACTAGAATACATAATGTTATACTTGTAAAGATGCCATAGAACCAGCCAGAATAACAGAAATCTGATCGATTATAGAAACGATCATTTACTAAAAAAATGTGATCCTTTCCACAGTGTTTTCAGGATGTGTAGGATACAATCTTAACTCTGAAATTTAACAAATAGCGAACAGATACATGTAAGAATCGTGTACTGTTAATTTGCTATCCGGCCTCCACATAAATAAAAAGGAAAAATAGTAATCCTCTATTCCAAAATCTTTTCACTAGTGGAGAAAATAAAAAAAATGATAGAACTGCTGCTCGAACTGCCGCCGCCGGTTCAGCCGCCGCAAGAACTACTGCCGCCAGATCTGCCGTCAGTTTCAGTGATCAATTCGCTGTTCAGTCGTTCAGATGAACCTACACTACTGAAACTCGGTAAACTATTACACTCGACCAAAAAGACTATTTACCAAGTGCCTACAGAGAATACACTCGATAAACCCTATAACACTCGGCAAAAAATAGAAAAAAATCAGTACTAACGAACGTTGCGACGTCGTGTTTGGGCGGGAAGTTTTTTTTTGGGTTCGCCGAGTGTTTACACTCGGCCAACCCTAGGGTTTGCGGAGTGTTTTTTAAAAACACTCGGCAAACCCAGGATATTCATCACTTTATGTAAAAAAAATATTTCGAGCCTATGTGATATTTGTAATTTTGTTTGAGCTTGAAAATTTTTCTACGCTCAAAATACAATATCTTATTCTATATAAAATATTTGCATTTTTCTAGGTCCTTTTGCTATTTTTAATTCATTAATTGTGTTTCTAGGATTTAAATTGGAATAGGTCAAATTTGAACTGCGAGTGAATGAAATAATGAACCAAAATTTGTAGAAAAATCATATTCATGTTTTTAAGTCTACATTTAGTTATTATCCACTAAATTAAAAGAAATTTAAAAAAATCTAGGTTGCGATACTCGATCGACAATGTGGAGCTTAATGATTTTTTAATTCTAAAAAATCAAATGAAGTCTGAAAAACACGAGACTTATCATAGTGTTATTATATGATACATAGATGCTGTGATAAAAATTAAAAAATATTTTAATAAAGTTGTCACGTAGGATGTTAAGAATCCAAAGATTATCCGAGGAGGAATTAAGGTTTAGATAAGGAATGGGTTAGGTTTGAAAGCAAATCGATTGTTAGATATTTTTTTGAACTTGAAATTTTTTTTACAATCAAAATACAACATAAATTATCTCATGCAAAAATTTGGTATTTTTCTAAGTCAGTTTACTATTTTTAATTCATTAAGTGTGTTTCCACCATATAAATTGAAATAGGTTAAATTTGAACTGCAAGTGTATGAAATAATGAACCAAAATTTATAGAAAAATCATATTCATGTATTTTAGTCATTTTTAGTTCTTCTCCACTAAATTTAAAGAAATTTTTAAAAATCTAAGTTGTGACACTCAATCGGCAACATGTAGCTTAATGATTTTTTAATTCTAAAAAAATCAAATGAAGTCTAAAAAATACGAGACATGTCATGGTGTTATAATATGATACGTAAATGCTGTGATAAAAATTTAAAATTGTTTGGAGAAAGTTGTCACGTACGATATTCAGAAACCGAAGATTTTCTGAGAACGAATTAGGATTTAAAAAGGAATGGGTTGGGTTTAAAAGAAAATCAATGGTTAAATTTTATTTTGAACTTGAAACTTTTTCTATAATCAAAATACAGCATATCTTATCCCACAAAAAAATTTGACATTTTTCTAGACAAGTTAGCTATTTTTAGTTAATTAACCGTGTTTCTAGGATTTAAATTGAAACATGTCAAATTTGAACTGCAAATGCATGAAATAATAAAATAAATTATCGGAAAAATCATATTCATGTTTTGAGTCAATTTTTAGGCCTTACCCACTAAATTTAAAAATGTTCACAAACATTATCAATAAAAAGAATGGAAAGCACATTTGAAAAAATTTTAAAAAATAAAAAAATGTTTGCCGAGTGCCAAATTTGAGACACTCGGCAAACAAAAATTTTCAACCGACGCCATAATTTTTGAACTCCGCGCCATTTATTTCAAACTCGGCGCCAAATTTTCAGCCTACACGCCAAATTTTCAGCCCACCTTTAAATACTTGCAGGCTGCCTCCTCCCCTCCTCCCACATCTGGCCGCAGCCCTCCTCTCTCCCCTCACCGCCGCCCTCCGTCGCCCTTCGCTGCCATGCTTGCCGTCGTCTCCACCGCCCACCTCATCGTCCTCGTCGTCGCGCCCTGCCACCGACGCTGCGGCCTGTCGCCACCCCGTGCCACCGACGTTGCCTCGTCGCCTACGCCATGGCCCATCGCTGCCCCATCGCCCGGCTTCAGGCCCTATTGCCATCACCACGCTCATCGCCGCTGCCCCGTCATCCCTCGCCATGCCACGTCTCGCGGCGCCACGCCCG
>KE371618.1:417534-464091 GCA_000418225.1 Zizania latifolia | reverse complement strand
GCCCGTCGTGCCGCGCCGCCGCACCGTGCCACGCCTGTCGCGCTGCGCCGGGCCGCCTCTTTTTTATTTTCTATTTCTTTATTTGCCGAGTGCCAAATTTTGACACTCAGCAAACCCGTCGTCATGTTCATGTGCGCACCATGAAGTCACTTTTTTCACCGAGTATCATGTGTGGCACTTGGCGAATGGTTTGTCGAGTGCCCGATAAAAAACACTCGGCGAATCCTTGTTCACCGAGTGTTCTTCGTCGAGTGTGGCACTTGGTGAACCCTTCACCGAGTGCATAATGGGCTACACCGAGTGTCACAGGCGCTCGGTGAAGCGCTGTTTTCCGTAGTGCTACAACATATGGTGATTATTTTGGCATCAAAAAATCAGGACACCACTGTCATGTGTAGTCTGAAAAAACATGCAATCGAAAATTCAGTACTTGATCATTGAGTTGTACATATGCATGATGATTTTAACAAGTCAGCATAATTCGAAGGGTTTAGACTTTAGAGTTTCATACCTCCATTATGACTCACCATTGTGTAAAGAATAATGGTCGCATTGCACCTGTTCATATCATTTTACCTCTCTAGAACAATGACCGCAGAAGAAAGAAACTCTGCTGATTAGCTCACGCTCACTTCTCGGGCCTTGCTGAGTATGATCTATGTGTCTGACGAGAAGTCACCATTCTAGCCGATTGAGATCGATCCTCCGATCGACCTCGAGGATAGAGGGGCAGCTGAGGAACTATCGCGCCTTGATTACGTCACCCAGCTGCAGTGACATGAGGGAGAGGGAGGGGAATGCCCTGTGCTGAGACTATGGAGAGGGGACGAGGAGGTGCAGGAGCAGGAGGGTGGCACGAGCAGCCGCCATGGTGATGGCCTAACGAGGGAGGAGGAGAGCGAATTGGCTAGATCTGTCTCCGCTAGGTGTGCTGCTGTCGGATCTGCCGCTATTGAGTCTGCCACTGACCAAGTCTTCCCTCGCCGTCGCCTCTTCTGTGGGGCGTGTGTTCGATTTCCATAGAATGGAAGGGGTTGGCTCTCGGTATTGGGGATAGGGATGAAAATAGATCGGATACGGATGGATATTAGTGATATTATATATTTTTTATATTTTTTCGGATTCGGATTCGGATATGGATATGGAACCAAATATTATCGGATACGAATATGGTTACGGATATTTATGTTAGGATTGGACAAGAAAATGCTCTCTGCTTTGAGTTGCTGGATCAGCCACAGTGGTTTCAGGCTAAGAACAGAGAACTACGTAGGTGTGTTGCAATAAACTTTAGCAGCTTTTTTTGGGTCTATTCAGTTCATTATTCATACGCCATGCAACGATGGTTGTTACAACTAACAGCAGCTAAAAACTAGCCTTGATCTGAACCCAGCGCACCATCGTGCAGAACATGCAGATCTCAGCTTACATGCAGGGAAAAGAAATATGCAGACAAGCTAACAAACTAAACCTAAACTTAGGCCTCTCTATGAACGCAGCACAGGTCAAGCCACTTATTCTAAGCAAAAAGAAATCAACACTGAACGAGATTATACATCAATTTACCGGAACAAAATGAAAGCAGAAATAAAACATACTACGACTACAATAAACATAACTCACATTCTCACAATGAATATAGATTAATAGTGAATATATTATAATTCTTGGTTCACAATCACAACACACAAGTGACAAGTAATAGTTCACATCACATAAATCACCACGAATATAAAAGTCCACATACTACAGTTTAGAATTCACATCACATAAATTACCACAAATAGAGTAATAGTTAACATAAAAGTGCACATCACATAAATCACCACGTATAGAGTAATAGTCCACATACTTTCTAAATAATGATATGCAAGGAAAATTAAAATTGATGAGAACTTCATTCCATAGACGCCACATCCTCATCGAAACCATCCATAGCACCCTCTAGTCCCTCATCATGGTCTCCATCCATGTCATTGCACTGTATATTTGAATACATGGGTTATTAAAGAAAGTATGGAATTGAGAAAAATAAATGTATAACCAGAAAAAAAACAGTAAACTGTTGTTATCATTGAGGCAGCTAAAGACCGCTCAAGGCTCTCTAAATCCATATCGGCGATGATAGACCCAACAACATTTCTACCTGCATATTTTGACATAAGACTAATTATGCTTGCAAAGTAAAAAGTGATATTCTAAGTTAATAAATACTTACCCTTCTTAAGGGCCGTGTTCCAATCTTTGGTGCAAATTAAATTTGCACAACTTCAGGATCTAAACGACTGCGGAATGGATCAACAACACGTCCACCGGTACCAAATACTGATTCTAAAACTATAGCTAACACTTGAATAGATAATTTATCACGAGCAAGTCTTGAGAGAATAGGAAGGTCAAGTTGCTTGTGCTTAGCACTAAGTTAGAATATCAAATTCCTTTTTATCTTTAAAATTCCATTCCACTGTTGGTTGCTCCATGTAAATTTCTAACTCATTTTTAGTGGGCCTCTCTATAACTCCACTACCATGTAAGAAATTCTCAAGATCTGCATCAAGATAATCAACATTCTCCACATCCTCACTTATTGCATTTGGATGCATTGGACAATCATTCTACACATTTGTGGTGGTTTCATTATTTGTACTTTGTACACTAGACACATATGCTTGAAACAGTTAATTAAGAACACCCATAAATTTATTAATTTATTGTTGAGGATTCTCACAATAAATCTTCTCTACATAATAGTGTACTAGCTTTATCTTAGAACCTAGGATTAAGAAAATAAGCTACAGAAAGAGCCATGTTAGACTTTTCCCAATACTTATCATATTTATGTCTCATTGATCGAGAAACCCGTAGCAGATATAACTCGATCAAGACTAGCACACCAATCTAAAATTGCAAGCTTAATTTGACAGAACTTATTGAAAAATATATTTGATATTGGATATGTGATGCCAGAGAATATCAAAGTTGCATCATAAAATCTCTTCAAATATATGGTCAATGATTTTGCCATAGTTCAATTACTTTCTGTTGGAGAACACCTCACATATTTGCTTCAATTCCACACTGCTTCAGATAATCATTAAACTCATAGCTCAAATATTCACCTCCACGATCCGATCGTAGAAATTTAATTGTCTTGCTAGTATGATTTTGTACCTCATTCTGAAACTCCTTGAACTTTTCAAAGGATTCTGACTTATGCCTCATTAAGTAGACATAACCATATCTATTAAAGTCATCGGTAAAGGTTATGAAGTACTGAAATCCACCTTTGACTGTAGAACTCATTGGTCCACATACATCAGTATGTACAATGGCCAATAGCTCGTTTGCCCTCTCACTTTGACCAGTGAAAAGCGTCTTAGTCATTTTGCCAAGCAAACAAGACTCACATGTGTCAAATGATTCGAAATCAAATGACTCCAAAAGCCCATCTCTATGGAGCTTCTGCATGCGCTTCTCATTTATATGATCCAAATGACAATGTCATACATATGTATGATTTAAATCATTGAGTCTAGGTTTCTTTGTATTAATGTTATAGACATGTGTATCCTCAAGATTCAGAATATATAAGCCATTCAATAATGGACAAACACCATAGAGCATACCATTCAAAAATATCAAACAACACTTGTTCTTTATTACGAATTCAAAACCGTCTTTCTCTAAACATGACGAAGAGATAATGTTTCTGCTCAAGGCAGGAATAAAATAACAATTATTTAACTCCAAAACTAATCCTGAGGGTAGCGACAAAGAATAAACGCCGACGGCCAACGCAGCAACTTTTGCACCATTGCCGATGCGAACATCCAATTCGCCTCTTGCGCACTTCCTAGTTCTTTTCAGCCCCTGTAACGATTTACAAGTGTAAATCATTGATCCGGTATCAAATACCCATGAATCACTTAGACGAGTAGCAAGATAAATTTTAATAACATTTATACCTCAAGCGGAAGTCACGCTTCCCTTCTTTTTTCTTTTGTTCTTCCAAGTACAACTTGCAATTCCTCCGCCAATGGCCAGGCTTATGGCAGTGGTGGCAAGTGTCAGAGCTAGCAGGGGCCGACTTGAACTTTCCAGTCGAATTAGACTTAGAGCTCGAGATCGCATATGAAGCTTTAGCCTTTCCCTTACGCTTTCTCTTCTTATTTTCCTTTTGAACCATCATCACATGACTAGGATTTTTCTTAAGGCTTTCCTCGGCTGTCTTGAGCATCCCATGCAATTCAGCCAATGTTTTTTTCATGCCATTCATATGAAAATTCATGATAAATGGCTCGAAACTCGCAGGGAGCGACTGAAGAATCATATCTATGGCCAAATCATTATCAAGTTTAGAGCCAAGCTTCTGTAGGTTCTCAACGTAACCAATCATCTTGATCACATGAGGACTCACTGAACTGCCTTCTGTCAACCTGCACGCAAACAAGGACTTTGAGACATTATACCTCTCAGCCCGTGCTTGGTTCTCAAACATGTCCTTCAGCCCCACGATCATATCGTAGGCATCCCTATCCTCATATTGCTTCTGAAGCTCAGAGGATATGTAGACAAGCAAGAGACAGCTGACATCAACTGAATCACTAGCGTGCTTCTCATAAGCTCACCTTTCAGTAATTGGTGTATCATCCGTTGGTTCATTAGGATGAGGTTTCTGTAGAACATAATCATTTTTCTCCTGTTTAAGAACGATTCTCAAATTCCTGTACTAGTCTATAAAATTTATTCCAGACAATTTCTCCCTTTCAAGGATGGATCTCAGATTAAAAACGGAATTGTTCTTTGCAGTAGGTGCCATGATCTACAACAATAATGCAAGGTTCAGCACTATGCTATGTTAATCTTCTATCAGATAAAAGATATGCCACAATATGTAAAATGATCGCTTTCCCTCTAACGACACACTGTGGGACAAGATCCATATTCATCTAACTCCTAGTGAGCTTTGGCATCACTGCTAGAAGATTAGTGATATAGGTAAGCAACACTTTGCTAATCACATCTCTATGTGACTCTAGTTCGTTAGGGTAGCATCCAATGCCCGACTCCCAACTCCGTGCCCCAAAGCCCAAAACCGTTTTGATAGCTTTGTTAAGCAAACCAATACTATGTATGTGGTTGTCTGACATCCACCCTAACTGATCAAGATAAAAGACGGCACCCTGCTTTGACAGACCCACCATCGATGATCGAGAACCTTGGTAGGTGCAGCTATTGGAAAGAGCATCAATACTTAATTTTCTGAGGAAAACTATTCTAACATGGTAACGATACCTACCGTACACAGAACATGAAAGAATAGTATGACGGGAACATAAGTAAACATTACAGGCAATCATATTAACTGTAACATAGTATGTCCCTCTTGCATGGTGATCTCCATCTCCATGGTTCCTGTCCTTCGGGTCATCACGCTTCAGGCCTCCATGAACATGTATCAGCCTATTACAACTAATAGCACTATACTAGTTACATGAGCAGAAGCATCACATGTCGACGCGCAGGTCGTACAATATTTGAACAGCCTTGGGCTGCAATCAACCATGACACGCAGGCCATGTTATTACAAGCGAGTATCATATACTTTGCAAGGCCATACCAGTCACAACATTCCCTGCAAAAACAAGTTAGGCGAAATCTAGACGTGACTGAACTGGACCCGGAAGTTCTAGCTTAAAGGCCTAGAACTTTCGGTCGAAGGGCCCGGAACTTCCGACTCAGGGCCGGAACTTCCGAAATCAACCTTCTGTCTCCAATTTATTTTGGCCCGGAAGTTTCGAGTCACACCCGGAACTTCCAAAAATAACCTTCTGTACGGAATTTATTTCTGTCCAGAACTTCTGGTCCAACCGGAACATTCGAAAATAACATTCTCTATCGAAAATTATTTCGGCCCGGAACTTCCGGAAATCCAACGACAAAAACAATAGATCCAATCTAGTTCCATCACATATCACCATATGTGATCGATCCAGATCGAACACTACGCATGTAGGCTCTGATACCACTGTTGGGTTATGGGGAGGCTGCGCTAGCGCTTAATTTCAAAAATTTACCCCGTTAGCCCAGAAACCTTGCTTGTAATGGGATCATGGATCGTTACCTTGACCCTCGAGACGCGCTCGGGCAGCGGAAGTAGAGTCGATGAAGCGTGTCCTCGATCTGCTCCTCATAGCTCCGTCCGTTCGTCGGTGGCGAAGTCGGCGTAATCCGACGTTCTCCAAGGAAGAAGAACAACACCGATACAGCAACGGTGCCTCTACGGTATCCACACGTACAGGGATGGGATCACCTCGCGCCGGCGTGCTAGCACCAATCGCGAGATCTAGAAGATCAATCACAACACTTGTGATCGTGGAGAGAGGAGAGGTGTGGCGGCTAGTGTTCTCCACTAGGAACAATAGGAGCAATCAGCAACCTCTTCGTGCTTGCCCCACCTCTCTTTATATAGTACCCCATCATAGGCCTTTAATCTATATTAAAGCCCAACAGATCTAATCTATTCGTCTGGCCCGGAACTTCTGGCTACAGCCGGAACTTCTGGACCCCGAAACTTCTAGTTACAGCCGGAACTTCCGAAAATGACCTTCTGTATCGAATTAATTCTCGACCCGGAACTTCCGGTCCAACCAGAACTTCCGGTTTGTCCAGAACCTGGAACATCCAGTTCGTCCAGAAAATCAAATACCGGGGCTGGCCCGGAACTTCTAGTCCTACCAGAACTTCCGGTCCTACCAGAACTTCCGGATGCTCCAGAACCCAGAACTTCCAGCTACAGACAGAACTTTCGGTTCTCCCAGAATTTTCTTAGGCACAATTCCATCACTGTAATAAATAGCTTACCTCAACATGATATATATAGAGTTCCACCTAGTTGGCACATCTAAAGAGAGACCACTTTTTATATCTAATTCACATTATGATGCACATTTCATAAATTCTTCCCATTGCAATGGGGAATTCTTCACAATTCTAATTGTGTTTCTAATATTAGTAATATCTGGTGCAATTTGCTTCAAACCATCTTGAGCAACAAGGTTGAAAATATCATTTAAACGTCTCACATGAAAAAATATCCCATCATATATCAATGGAGATATTTTGTTGAGCTTTAGTACTAACCCCTTAGCATATACATCATTGGCTAGTGCACTGTCCAAAGTAAGTGCAAGCAATTTTCTATCAAGATTCCAATCCACTATACAACCATAAAATATATTGCACAAGTTCTTCCTTGAGTGATGACCCTCTACATGCATAAACTTGGTAATTTTTTTGCATACACCAATTGTCATCCATCCAATGCACGGTAATGCACATATAGCCTTTGTTTTGATTTGATGTCACATGTCCATGGTAGTACAAAATGACATGGCAATGTTTTAAAGTACTCATATAATTTCTTCTTTTTCTCTATAAAGATATTCAATATGTCTTTCCTAACCATAACACAACTCTTAATTGAAAAAACAGAACACAAGGACTTGATAAAATTAGTAAAGTATACATGCTCAACAATATTAAAGAGATATTCATGCATGATAATTGCCAAATAAAATTTCTTTAAGCTTTGAGTCTCATCATACCTATAAATCTGGACAACAGGAGGAGTATCATTATTGTTTTTACTTTTTATGACCTTTAAAAGTTGCTGCCCATTCTTTATTTGGTGTTTGCTAGATAGGTGATTCCAAAATACCGATGTACCTTTCCCGCTCTCACGGCGAGTACGATATGAACACTTCTTACACTTAGCCTAATACTCTATAATCTCACTACCATCATCTGCTTTCTTTGCTACCTCATATCTCTCATAATGGTTTCAGACTTCAGAGTTACACTTTTTTGCTCTCTTTGCAGGAGGGACCGATTTCGACTCACTCAATGTTGGCACTTCATTCTCATGTGTTGCTACTTGAGTTTGTGCGGTTGGTAACTCTGCCACAATTGCTTTACATACGCTTGGACTAACACTTGCATTACTACTACTTGCCTTCGATGAATTCAGCATAATTCAGCATATACAAAGGAGTAAACATGCTACTTGAGTTTGTGCGGTTGAAATGAGTGATGCATGCCAACACAAATAAAGGAACTTAATCATGGGACAACTTCTGTAGTTCATACAAAGGAAAACACGGGGCAGGAAAACATGGGGCAGGAAAACATGGGGCATAATCACTTGACATATGCAAAAAAAATTCAGATCAAGAACCCACCTAGACGGAGAGGATCTGGAGGTTGATGGCGGTGAATTGGTGATGCGCTTGAGCCTTGAGGTGTTCCACACTTCCACTATTCCATGCTCAGAGTAGATGGACGGGGCGGCGGCTGGGGAGGGCGGCGGATAGGGTGTGCGTTGGGAGAGAAGAGGCCGCGGTTGGGGCGGGCTGCAGTGGGGGCGACAAACGGGACAGCGGTTGGGGCGGGCGGAGGATGGGGGCGATGAATGGGGCGGTGGCTAGGGAGGACGGCGGACAGGGTAGGCACCGGGAGAGAAGAGGTGGCGGTTGGGGTGGGCGAAGGACGGGGCGGCGGCTGGGGTGGGCGGTGACGGCAGGGTCTCTTCGACGGCACCAGGTCTGAGTCATGGGACATGGGGTGGCTGCGGGGCACCGGGCACAGGTTGCCTTCCTGCCTAGGAGTAGAAGTATTTACTCTGATACGTATCTCAAAGTAAATCAATGGATATAAATAACTAGGCCTAAATGTCTAATGGGCCTGCAGATCAAGATAACCTAAATAAGATTTATTTGGATTATCCGAATCTGAATCCGTATCCATCGGATACCATCGATGTTATATCCGTTTCCGTGTCCGAATAAAAAAATTAGATCTAAATCCATTTTTCCAGATACGGTCGGAAACTATCCGAATCACTTTCACCCCTAATTGGAGATAGTATCAGTGGTATTTGCGGGTAAATACTGTGAACTTTGGTGGCATTGTTGTTTCAGTTATAGAACGGAGTTGTTGGAGTAGGGAAGGGGTCGCTCCATCGTGCATGTGTTGTTTTTCGGAGCTGATCCGATAGATGCACGACAGAGTTAGCATTTTCAGACCCATTTGATTCGGCTCCAACTCTACGAGACAAGAATCTTGGAACCGGAACCCTACCAAACAGTGCCTAAATATCTGTCTAACATCTAAATTGACGTCACATTAGCAACTAAGATCACCGGAATCAATTTAAACGCATACCAGGATTTTTTTTATTTGCAGTGTAGTGTGGGTGTTGGGGTAGGGAGATGGGAGGCAGCCCTTGTAAACCTGTGCCATGCTTGCCTCGGGATGGCAAATAAAATGCGACTAGGCATTGCGTGCCTATCCTACACAGAGAGGGACCCCGTTTCATGTCCTTGCCCCGTTGCTTTGCTCGCCTTTCATTCTCCAATCACTGCATGCTCCAACCTCAATTTATAGTGCACATACTGGATGTCACTGATTCAAATGTATACTGCTAATGCAAAAGTAGCTGTATTATATTGCCAATGAAGAAAGATACTGCTAACAAAATCACTAATGCTATTTCTGTAATAAAATATAATAAGTTTTACAATTTAAAATTTGTTTTAAATGTAGTAACTAGTACTCTCTAGTTCTATAATTCTTGATGTTTTAGGTTTAGAGTCTTTATGCTAGTTAGTTGTTGATGTTTTGATGATTATGAGGTTATTTTAGACTTATATATTCCTGTATGCATTTAAACTCGTTACCTACAAGTACAACATAACTATATTTAATATGAATAAAATAAAAATATGTAAACTAATTATTTAATTACTTCTTGGTAAGTGAGAACATATCTAAAATGTCAAAAATTATGGAATCAAATGGAGTACATGTAAAAAGTATTTTTTACCTTTAAAATATTTATACTATCTAGTCTTTATAATTCATTAGTTCACCTAACCACTTCCGGGTCTACACTTATCCATCCCAAGAATGATAATATTATCTTCTTACTCGTTTTCTTAATACATAAGTTAAAACCTAAAACTTATTGTATTTTAGGATCCGAATAGTATAAGACATGTGTCAAACACGAATATGCAAAGAATTAGGAGTATTTCCTCAATTCCAATATACAGCAAGTTTTAGATTTAAACATGCATATTATAGAGATAAGTACGTAGACCATACTCTTCTTTTTTGAGTGGATGAGTCTAGGTCTGAGAATAACTTAGTGAAATAATGAGTAATTAGGTTTAGATATAGTATATATATTTTAGAAGTAAAATTTATTTTTATGCGTGCTAGTTTGCTATATTCAGAATATATTTTAAAATCTAAAATTTGTTACGTTTTTGTGAGGGAGGAAGCATTCGTGATGGATGGCGTTCTCCTAATGTGTCGGAGACTTCGTGACTCCCATCATATCACAATGATGTATCATTTGATGCGACTGAAATTAATTTACTGGGCTAGTACGAAACAAGAAGCGAGAGAACATCTAGGACATGACACCACTCCAGGGTGGTCTGAAACTCTGAAATCTCGGTGCCTTTGGTCGGATGCTGCGGCGATGAAAACCTGAAGCTTGTCGATCGGTCTGTTCCATCTAACGCCGGTGCGACACTGAATCTCCTCTGTTTAACGTGTTGAATTTTGGGGTGGAAGAATAGTAGATTGATATAAAACATGATAAGACGAAAACATATTGAGTTTCAGGGGACCGGTATATATATAGATATATGTGAAGGGATAAGAACGAGAATTACAGATAAGACATAGGAGATAGAATCAAATTCTAACTAACTTATCTCTAGATATACTCTAACATCCCCCACAGTCCAAACGTGAGTAAAGCGGACGCTTAGATTGAAGAAGATATAGACAAGAGTGCTCAATGACAATAGCCCTTTATGCCGTAGTCGAGATAGCCAAAAATGATGGACCGAAGAAGCTATGGTCGAGGTAGCCGAAGAAGTCAAGGTGCTGACGACGAGATGCCTGAAGCCGTGGACGCATAGAGATGTGTCATAAAGTGGTCGCGCACGCGGGATGATGCTAACGAACCAAGACTAGACGAAGACGGTGACGCAATCGTGGCAGTCATTGAGGAAGAAGATATCGAAGAGCCGATGCCGTTGAAGCCGTCGAGGATGAAACATCATAGTGGGTTTGCCAGACCCAAAGACGAATCAAGATAAACACACACAACGGTGTTGTCAATACCATGCGAGCGAGAGAAGGGACCATCATGAACCTTATGCCATTGTCGAAGGAGATGAGCAGAGAAGACATCCGAGACGATCGCGACGTAAAATGACGTAGACAAAGAAGTGCCGATGCAGCTCACTGTTGTCGAAGAAGACAAAAGTAGTCGAGAAAGATACGAGAGCGCCAACATTGCGGCCCAAGAAAGCGACACAATGGTAGCTCATGTCGATGCAGCGGTTGAAGATCCAAGAGCAACGACACTGTGGCCCAAGGAGGCAACACAGTGATGACCTAAAGTCTGATGGCGAGACGCGCATTGTCGAAGAAGATCAATCTCGAAGAGATCGGACACTCAATTGGGTGATCAAGCCGAATGTGTGCAGAACCTCTGGATTAAAATCAATAATGCGCGAAGTCGATGATCGACGGTGGGCGACGCAAACCCGGTAGATAACTAGGAAAAAACAGCAGCAGAAAAAAATTTCTCTATCTAATAAGTTCAACCTAGGTAATAGCTACTGCCAGGGAAAAGGAAAGAAAATAATAGAGAAAAAAGAAAAAAATAGCGGAGCGGAGGCCTCCTAGAGGCCGGCGACCACGCACATGGGAAGCTGCAGCGCGGGCCACGAGAGGAAACCGGCGGTGCCCGGCACGACGGCACGAGGAAGGGGTCGACGGTGGTCAGGCGTCATAGGCGGAGGCTAATGGGCGTGAGGAAGGGGCCCAATGCTACGACGGTAGGGCGTCGTGCGTCATGGTGGCACGCTGGCACGCCAGGGACAGCGGCTGGGGGCACGAGCATGTCCGATGCCAGCTCGTTTGCCTGATCTAACCGGCGGCGGGGAGAGGCCGGCGGTGACCACGTGGTGAAGGGAGGACTGGTGACGCTATAGGAGGCCAACGGCGGGATGGTCGACGTGCGCCCAGATTTGGACGGCGCAGGAGCAGGGGCCCTGCCGACTGTGGTCCGAGGGCTCAGGGGAAGGCCAGCCAGCGCGGGCCGACGCAGCATCGCAAGTGGGGGAGGAGGAGACCGGCTACGCGGGAAGATGCTGATTGCGTGGCCAGCCAACACAGCAGCCCCGCGTGGCCTAGCCAGTGCCCTCCATGCGGCCGGCGTGGCCGTTGCGCCCAGAGGGCTGGCGCGAGGAGTACTGATGATGGTTGAGATCTGTGACGAGGAAGACGACGCGCGGGCCGGCGACGTGCAGATCCGACGGCTGTATGGCGGTGGTTCGGCACTCAAGAGGAGGCTGGTCGACGGGTCGACGCGCAGGAGAAGGCCGGTACATGAAAGGATGCTAGTTGGGGTCCAGCCGCACGTACAGGGGCGAACGTGAGTACAGATGGATGCCTGTCCCCACACCGTCCGCACTCTATGGTCGTCGTCGACTCTCCCCCTAGGCACGTAGCCAGCGAAGAAAAAAAGTTGGTACGAAGATAGCTGCGCCCGGAAGGATCACCCCTGGAAGGATCGAGATCTACTCCCGGGGGCGAGCGGCAGCGGAAGAACAAGAGCGGCGCTATATCATCTGCTTTGATACCATGTTGAATTGTGGGGTGGAAGAATAGTAGATTGATATGAGACACGAAAAGACGACGATACATTGAGCCTCTTGAGGCCAGTATATATAGAGGTACATGTGAAGGAATAAGAACAAGAATTATAGATAAGATAAAAGAAGATAAAATCAAATTCTAACTAATCTTATTCCTAGATATACTCTAACATAACAATATAACAATATGCAGACGTGTCGAGTGTTATTATCAGACTGCAGGTTGGTTATCTCGATCTGCCCTTGTTTTTAACATCCTGTCCAGGCCTTTAGCATGATGATTGTGTACTGAATAGACCTAGACGACGGTAGAGCAAGAGAAACAAAGCTACGAAAAGAAAAGCTACTCATAGCAGTACAGCCCCGCAATAAAGCAAATTCGAGTCTTTTGAGAGAGGAAAAACTTGGAACCTGTCGTGTAGAATGTGACTTGTTTTGTGACTGCCCTGCTAGGGCCGGGCATTGGCTTAGTGCCATTTTTTCAGTTCTCTTAGATCCAAACATCAACCAAATACAAGGTGAAATTTTGAAGGAACCGAACATTATGCTTTTTTAAAAAAAGTTATAAAATTCCCCATGCAACCTTGCATCAATTGAGATGTTTTATAGGTTGGCTTAAGTATACTTGTATATGTTATACAAGTCAGTGTTTTTCCTTAAAAGAAAACATAATACTTTTCATATCATTATATGCTCACATGTATCCAATCAATTTACATTTACATTATTCTAGTAGTCCTAGATCGACAGCAATTAGCTGTTTAGATACTTTATTACTGTGTACGTCCTAAAATAGGCGTGCATATATTTAAAAAATATTTTTAAACTTTTCACGATAATTAAGCTAAAATCCTATATTTTTGTGTTATGCATTTGATATTGTTGAATTTATATATATACATTTATATAATATCAATTTTATAGTTGTTGATGGTATATTACGAAAGAAACTAGTGGTCAACGTTTTATGTTAAACACATGCAAAAAACTTATAGGCATTATATTCCATCCTAGACAGAGTGAATACTTTATTTGATTGGCATGCTAGTTTGTAGGTGTCTGGGTAAACGTTGTTGTTCATTTTCATTACGTTTTAATGATATAAAAGGAAACTGTATTTATTTGGGGTGGCATAGTTAGGTTCTTCTCGCGTTCTAAGCACCTTATGCATCAAAAGACAAAATTACAAGGAAAAAATCTGGAGAAATTTTATTGATCGTTACAAGAAACATAGTACTGGCACTTCTATTCTACTGCTTATATTCAGAAACAGATAGCACTGTTCATCTGCAGAGTCATTGACACATTGCCGTCCGACAACAGCATGACTCCCATCTTACCAAGTTACCATGACCTAACATTATGCCCTCTTCGACGCTAAACTACCACGATTAACATAACAAAAGTATTCCCATTCTCATCTGAAGTCTAAATGGCGTCTGCCTAATTGATTTCCAGTTTTGACAGCATGACATGCGCCAAGAAGCAGATTAAACTCGGAGGAGGTAGACACTGAGCTCGGGCCCGCCATTGCTGCTGTTGCTGGTGCTGCTGCTGCTGTCCGGGTTCATCATGTAGAAGGCCTCCGAGTCGCGGGAGCCCACCACCCGCTCGAAACGCGCGCGCATGTACATGACGTCGCCCTCGCCGCCGCCGCAGCTCGCGGCGGGTATGACCCCGGCGCCCATGGACACCGGCTCCAGCGCGCGCAGCACGCGCCAGTCCGCGGCGCCGCACTCGCGCCGCACCGCGTACCCGCAGCTCTTGCCGTTGCAGTACGCGCGCCACACCGTCTCCTCGAGCAGCCTCTTCCCGCCGGCGTTGGGCGCGCCTGTCGCGGTGGGTAGCGCGGGAGCGCCCTTGGCGCGCTCGCACTCGAGTGCGATGCGCACCAGGCCCGAGGCCATCTCGCGCACCAGCGCGGTCGTGGGCGCGGTCAGCTCCAGCAGCAGCGCCGGGCACGCGCGTGGGTCAAGCTGGAACGCGAGGTGCACGTGGCCGCGTCGATGGCCGTAGAGCGTGCCTGTGAGCCTCGCGCCGAGGCCGACCTGCCGGTGCCGGCCGGTCACGGCCGCCGCCAGCGCCGAGCGCAGACGGGACACGGCCGTCCGGACCTTCCTGCGCTGAGGTGGATGGTGCTGCTCCTGCTGCTGCCGCAGCGGCTTCTTCGGAGGGGAAACAAAGTCTTCAGAGTGGAATGACGGACAGGTGGAGGAGAATGCCATGGTTGCTTCCTCCTCCTCCTCAGCTTCCGAGTTCTTCATGTAATCCTCGTCCCCACTCGTGGCACCATGGCTGTAGCTCTTGCCAAGGACCGGCCACTTGAAATGCCTCCTAGAGAAGGAGAGGGAATCATGGGGGTTTCTTGCTGTAATGGTTCTCATGGCCCTGTGCTCTCCTTCAGCTTGAGCTAGCTAAGCCTTCTTGGAGCAAGCAAAGCAACAACAGAACACTGTGGGTGGTAGTGCTTGTGCTAGCTGAGCTGTGTGAGAAGAGGTTATATTCAGAAGATGTGTGTGCAACTCTGAACTGTGTTTGTATCTGAGGATTGAGGGGTGTGCTGCTACTGAGTAGTATGTTTTGTTTCTAGTGTTCTCTGTCCCTGACGCACTGGGGCTTTTGTACTGGGGAATGGCTGGTGAGCAGAAACCCACCAAAACCGAACGAAGAAAAACAAGAGAGAGCGAGAGCTGCTTGAGCTTGTGATGTGCAGGAGACGCTAGACAGAAATGCAGGTTGCGGCAGTGGGGGTAGGGTAGAGAAATTTATGGCAGATAAGATAATTGAGAACTGAGAAGAGAGTGACATGAGAGAGGCGTGCCTGATTTGATGGTGAGCTTTTATCAGTGGTGGGGATTTGATTATTTGATTAGCCTACTGCTAATCTGAGTGGATGATGATGCACTGATGAGGTTGTAATAAGTGTCTGAGTTACTTCAATTCCGAAAATCTAGCAAATTAACAACCAAGATTCTTAATGTTTGGGTTGCTTCCATCAACCATTAATAACTATCAAACTCCAGGCATGGCGGCATGCAGCACACAGCATTTCCTGTGCTGCGACAGGATTGTAGTTCCTAGTCGTTAATCGATCAGTACTCGTTATGAATGACATATAGCTCAAAACCAAGCAGAATCTAAGCATCTTTGCTCAGCACAAGCGAAATGATGCAGCCCACAGGGAAGATTCTTCCTTAAAATACGCAAACACATGGACACACAACTTTACCTTAAACTGTATCGGCCTGAAGGAGTGAAGTGTACGTATACAAAAGTTCCACGACAATTCGCATATGGCGTATATATCGATATCAGATCAAATATGCTGATGCTTCCAACAATTACTTTCATCAGCATTTTCATATATCAATGCCATTTTACCTCAATCGAACCAGTTCTTCCCGATCGATCACGTACAGTAACACTGCTTTTCCTTCTTTCTTTCAAATCCCTGCAGAGATCCAAACTAAAGGGAAGGGTGCAGACTGCAGAAGCCAGAAGAGAAAGACGAGGCAAAGGAAAGAGGAGAGGATCGATGCGTAGCGCGCGTCCTCGGGATCGGCGGCATGCAAAGCGGGGCCCAAAGGGCGTAAATACAAAGCGAAAGCTGCAGCTTTGACCATGGAGGGGCCGACCGGAAGGCGACGGTGCAAGGCGGTGGAAGCAGCCGCCTGCGACCTGCCCAGACTGCAGGAGGAGGCCGGGTCCAGGTCAGGACGCAACACGCCGTACTAGCAACCTCGTCGTCCCCCAGCTATGCCTATGCTACTACCCCAGTGCTGCATGCTACTCATCAATCACCAGAGAGAGAGAGAGAGAGAGAGAGAGAGACGCACACACACAATCTGTCTCCTCTGTAGCTAGGCTTCAGTGCTGCTGCTGTCGCCGGTCTGATGGCCGCTGCAGCAAGCATCGGCTGGGCCTTTCATGAAATCAAATCATCTTAAATCCGCCTCTAGCGATAGCATGTTGCATGTTGCTGTCAGCTGAGGCCCAGGCGAGAGGGCGACAAGGAATTTTTACTACTACTACTCCACTGTAAAACAAGAAGCAGCAGGAAGAATGGCAGGTTAAAATGAGACAGGTACATGTCAGTTCCGTGAGCTATGGCAACGTAAAGGAGTACTCTATGCTAACGACTGATGACTATACTTGTACCTGTATTTTTGTATGACGGAAAACGGATAGTATAGAGCTAGTGGTAGGAAATTTGAGCCGTCTTTTCACTTGCGACAGGTGATCAGAACCATACTGTGCTTACTGCTTAGTATGACTGTTACATAGTGCGTATGTTTGATGCTCGCGTACTAATTATGCCATAGTTAGGTGGCCTAACTAAGATCTGGATATCTTTGATGCACGAAAGACGGCATATATAGAAATCTACAGGTGAGGTTGGTCGGATGATCAACACGTACGGGCGCCGGCCAGCACCATGCATCATGCATTCCGGCCACCAAACACGGGAACACTCATACCTGCATGTCATGGTCCTGCGCTATAATTGATGTGTTTCTCCTAACCAGAGAAGAGCCGGTAAATAGCCCGATTAATACAATTGTTGTATTTCTCCAAACGGGAGAAGGCCGGTAAATAGCCAATTACTACGGTTACATGTATGGTTTAACAATTACTGGTCTGGTTACTATAAATTGCCGGTCAACGAAAAGGTCAGAAATCACGGTTACCTTGTGGTTTGGAAAACTCTGATGCGGATCAATGGCTCAACTAAGGCACGCCGGCCGGTGCCCGGTTGCCGAGTGCCGACAGCAGACAGGCGACAGTGCAGTCCAGTACACAAGTATCGCAGCCGGGCTGGGCAGGCATCACACGGCCGGTGTACGGGAAGGTCGAGGAGGGCGCCGGCGCGGTGGGGTGGTGGCCGCCGGTGGAAGGTAAGTGTTAGAGATGGCGGGGAGGCTGCTTGCGCCATTGGAGGAGCAAACGGATTGAAACATCCTGACTCGTACGGGTGTTCCAAACTGAAACAGGTGAAAGGCAGGCATACAACGGCGGCTGCAAGATGATGGCAAGCAGCAGCAAATGGTGTGTTCGGTTTTGAGACAAGTGAGGATGGGATGGTTCTCTCCTAGTTTTTTGGGATGGGTTCGTCCCGTCTGTTATTTGGTTGTAAGAGATGATGCTGTCTAAATTTTTTGTTTGGTTGTTGAATTAAGAGAAATGGGATGAATGCTACTTTTAACACCATTAGTGTTGAATTATAGAAATAGGAATAATAGATTGTTGATGTATTGTATTGAGCCTGAGGACTAGTATATACAGGAATACATGAGTAGAGATAAGGTAGGAGATCTATATATAAGAAATGACTAAATATAATATAATCCTGCCTAATATCATCTTTATTACCATATACTCGAACCTACCATATACACACATACCATATACTCTAACAGTTTTTTGTGAAGCCCACCTGTCATACATGGGTCCCATCTGTCAGCCTCTTTTTTATCTTCTTCTCCATCTGTCAATAGCTCCCTTGACACCGCCGCTCGACACAATAGTGTAGTGCTCACCATCGACCTCGCCAAAGAACGGCTCCCCGAAGTACCGGAGCATGTAGTAGTCGAGCAAGACGACGACGCCCCGCTTCGACGGGCAAAGGCGCTGCGCCTACGCACGCACGGTGTGGACGCACTCGCCGCACGTCACCCTACCGACGTCGTCACGGCAGAGCCAGGTCGTGTACGCGCCCACGCTCGACGCCGTCTACTGCCCAACCTCCGACACGCCGCCCCAACCCTGACCTCTGCCATGCCACCCTGCCGCCCACCTCCGACCTCTACCACACCGCCACACCCCCCACCTCCGACGCGCCGCCCCGCTCCCAACCTCCGCCGCCCCGGCCCGCCCCCGACCTCTAGCACCCCACCCCGCTCCTGACCCCCCGTGCACCGCCTTGGATCCCTAGCCCCACTCCCAGCCTCCAGTGCCTCTGGCCACCACCCTGCCCTCAGTCTCCGACGCCTTCGGCCTTCGCCCCGCCCCTGGCCTCTGGTGCCTCAAGCTGCGATGCCCCGCCCTAGCCATTGGCCTCTGACGCTTGCTGTGGGCATGTGCACTACTCGATGGCCATTTGGAGCGGACAGAGCCTCACAGGCAAGAAGTGGGGATGGCTTCGTCTGCTCGAGGCACCAGAGGCCGAGGGTGGGGCGAAGGCCAAAGGCACCGAAGGCTGAGGGCGAGGCAATGGCCAAAGGCATCGAAAGCCAAGGGTGGGGATAAGGATCCAGGGCGACGTACAGGAGGTCAGGAGCGGGGCGACACGCTGGAGGTTGGGGGGCGGGGCCGCGCGTTAGAGGTGGAGGGTGCAGCGGCACATCGGAGGTGGGGGCGGGGCGGCACATCGGAGGTGGGGGCCAAGGTGGCGTGGCAGAGTTCAGGGGCGAGGCGACGCGTCGGAGGTTGGGCGATAGGCGGTGGCGACCGCGAGCACGTGCACGGCATGGCTCTACTGTGACGATGTCGACAGGGCGATGTGCTCTTAGTGTGTCCGCACCGTGCGCGCGCAGACGCAGCGCCTGTGCTCGTTGAAGCGAGACGCCGTCATCTGGCTTGACGGTAGCATGCTCCAATACTCCGGTGAGTCGTTCTTCGACGAGGTCGACGGCGAGCACCACACTGTCATGCCGAGCTGTCATGCCGAGCGACGATGTCAAGAGAACTATTGATAGATGGAGAAGAAGATTAAAAAAGAGAGGTTGACAGATGAGACCCACGTATGACAGGTGGGCTCCACAAAAAACTGTTACGATGTTAAAAGTGGTATCCATCCCATTTCTCTTAACCCATCAACCAAATAAAAAAATTAGGACAGCACCATCCCTTACAACCAAACAAATCCCATCCCAAAAAACTGAGACAAAACCATCCCATCTCCACTTGTCTTAAAACCAAACACACACTTTAAGGACGGGAACATCCCCATTTTCACGGAATATTCTCTAAATATTCTCTGGTGGGATATCCCCATCTCACTTTATCCCTCAACTAAACAGCGCTAAAAATAGACTCATCCTGTTCCATTCCATTCCGTCCCCTGAACCAAACACACGCAAAAAGATTGAGCTCGCTGGGCGCTGGCTACTGTACAAGGTCGGTGTTCGCTGAAATCGACGGCATGCACCAGTCTGCACCTTAAAAAATGGTACACACCAAGTCACATTCCATTCCAGCCCTAATACCGGTTAGGTACCAACTTAAATTTGAGTTATCACTAGTTTGAATTGCATAATCCAATAGCTATATTACTTGAACTTGCTTTTGAATTACAAGAAAAATACAAACTCTTAAACTTTGGTGCATTGAATTATATATATATATATATATATAGTAGCGCTATACAGCGTGAGGCGCGCTGTTTATTATTCAGCGCGAGAGGGCCGTAAAAATTTTACGACCCATCACAAAAAGCGATCGTAAAATTTTTACGCCGGTAGTAATCATTACGAGCGATGATTACTATCGACGTAAAAAATTTACACGCACTTTTATGATGGGTCGTAAAATTTTTATGACTCTCTCACGCTGAATAATAAACAGTGCGCCTAGCGCTGTATAGTATATCTATATATATATATATATAATTGAACATATCTATTATATAAAACTAAACATATATATTAATAAAATTATTTTATTCTATTATATATAATTGAACATATCGATACTGTAACTTTCGATTACAAGAGACAAACAGGAATGGCCACCAGAATCGAATTAAGAGCTTGGTACAAGGGCTAGAGCCTAGAGGAGTCTGATATCTTTACAGTATAACTATGAATCCCGGTTGCCTTTCTTATTTGATGGCATAACGTTCATGCTTGTAATGCCGGATTGCCAAGCATATCTTAAAAACATCGTGTTTACAACCCTCCTATTATTCTCAAAACATTACTCACATTTGGGCAACATTTTTGTGAGAATGCAAAATACTGTTTCCAAACATTCTTCGATTAGCTATTTACAGATGAACGATGTCTAGTCTTTTCCTCAATATGTAGTTCTGAGGTTTGTAAAGGACAATAAAGAATTTTAACACGTTACTACGGAGTATGAATTAGTGTGAAGTATAATAGTACCTGCAACAGCCTAGAGCTTCAAAACCCGTTTCTCCGGCCCAGTGAAGCATTAAAAATTTTCTGGACCATTGCAACGCATCATCTTGTGTCACGCACCTGATATTGCCTTTCTTTTGCATGCATATCGAACGCATACAGACCTGGATTATGATGCAATATCAATAGTCTGGATTAATTGGACAGCGCGGCAATATGTAAACATGCCGATACCTGCCACTTGTTCAGAAGGGACTAATTTGGCGGGCCAGTTTTATTTGCCACTCAGCAACCAAACGCTCTGGGATCGGTGCTAAAGCATCCTTCTCACGTGCAACTGCATCATCAGCATGGATAACAGAAATAACGTCTTCAACCAGTTGGTCCTTGCCACCCCTAAGTGGATCCTACAATGAAGCACAACGTGAGTACTACGATGAAGGGCCATCTCGACATAACTATTCCAGCCATGGTACTCGAGATGACTGACCTGTAGAAATACATCAGTATGTGTTTTCCCTTCATACAATAGTAATTTGGCTTTCGCACCAGCTTGTTTAAGGACGCCCACAAAAATTTCACTGCAAACAAAATAAACAGTTACATAGTTATTGGCAGCTTGAAGATACAATCATGAACAGATAGCTCGTACAGAAAGGTAAAACAAGTAATGATGTAATGCTTACAGTAAATGTGGAAAAATACAGAAGACATAAGTGACAAATAACAAGACTAAACTGCTAAAGCCCTCAACTCTCTTTGCCTTTCCAATTTTTAGTTTGTTGCATATATGTTGGAAAAGAAAGAAACCCAAAACGATACAACCGAAAGATATAATCACATAAGGTATACAATTACTAATTATAAAATTGCAATTCCCCTGAACATAAAATAATCAGACCTAGCAGAGGATGGTATAGAATGATCATCTGTTCCATGCAAAAGCACAATCTGAGGTAGTAGAGCTATAGTTTCAGGATTTGATTTCTTCGCAGCAATTTCTGGAGAGAAACGTGGCAATGATTCCTCCCCTTCCATTATGCTGAAAAGACATTTCATAAGTTGCTTTACCTGTATTATTAAGGACGGAAGAAACATTTCAATATCAAAAGTACAATTCATATTGTTACCTGAGAAATATTGAACGATAAAGACCGCGCTCATGGAAATGATCAACCAAATTTTGGATGTTGTATCTGCAAAGAGCAAATGAGCATATATGACATGGGACTCTGGTATCACAAGATCAAACAAAGAGGTTGCTATATCACATTATACATTTTGTTGCTACTAAAACACTTGATGAGATACAAATCTTCTTAAAACAAGCACTAAAAATGCCAAGCGGTAGATAGCAAAGTCAATTATCATGCAAGCTAAACAGTTAACAAAACCAGACTCTTCTTCACAATCACAATCAAATTGATGAAGGGAGTATAATGGATAGTTGACTTTGGTCACTTGCTTAAATGAACACATGAAATAAATCATGAAATGTTTATATTGCCATAATATCAGGTTTAGTGTTTATATTGGATTGAAATGTGTATGTCCTGGTGGTCTTAAATTTCACTCTATGATATATAATAACTGACAAAAAAGGTTTCTTAAGAAAAATAATCATAGAGGCAGAATGAAAATTGGATGACAAAGCATTCAAGAACCCACCCTCCAGACAAACCAAAGTATGCTTTTATTTGAGTAGCACTCCAAGAAATAGGCTCTCCCCTAGATTCTTTAGCTGCTTGCTCCAAGAGAGCGCATGCTGCTATATGTGCTCCTGCAGATTGACCCATTAAGTATATCCTGCAGGGTGGTGATAAATTAGTTAATTAACAAAGTGGATGCTAAGCAGCGACTTAACCTTGTAGTGAACTTAAAAAAGACAAGACCTAATGCAGATAAGTTGCAGAGTCTAAACATGAATAGCAAGTCTTCACTAAAAACCCTTAGACAAGACACGTTTTTAGTTATGTCATTACTAAAATGCATGGGAATAATACAGTCATCAGGTCTCGCAATGAATATGGTTAATCTACTTGCGAGTAGAATATATAATGTTCATTTTATTTACCATTAGACAACACACATGTTTTTCCATAGCCACATAAGTAATGTATGAACAGAGCTGCACACCCAAATAAAGCATTTATGTGCTTATCCTCATTAAATTACCATAATAAATTCCAAATGTTTAGGTAGTTCGGACAACAGTGGTGTAGATAACCTAGCATGGAATTCGAATTCAATCACTGCCTAAAACAAAAATCAGTCATTCACATCCTGTACATTGTTCATTCAGGAAAACCTTTTAAAAGGCTGATGTTTGCATGAATCCTTTTTATATGTAATAACGTTATAAGGGTACTGTAATACGATGAAGTATCACTTACTGATTAGGATCTCCTCCATAGCTAGCAACAGTGTCACAAACAAATGAAATCCCATCAGAAGCATCACTAACCATGTCACTTATTGTTCCTTGAGGGAAATTTCTGCAAGATATATGCATACATGTCATCAAGCAAGCAAAGAAAATTAATCAATATGTTAATATTCATTATCAATAAAAAGCTACCAGAAAAAAGAATGATAAAGATAACATCATGTATGACGTGAGTGAGTTATATGAGAAATTCATGCAAAGTATGAGCACCTGTAATCAATGCAAGCAACTATAATTCCTCGCTCTGCTAACCTCCTTCCAAGAAGAGCACCCCATGCCTTGTAACTAGATATAATTGAGATCATCAAAAGGGCAAGTCATGGCACAAAACCCTTATAATACATCGTGCGTAGAATTTTGCTCACCCAATGATCCATGCTCCACCAGTTACAAATGCCACAACTGGACTGGATTTGGTGTTGTCTCTGGGTATGTATAGATCCAACCTGTATAGTATGAAATTCTGTTAACCCTAGCAAAGTTCAAAAATTAGATTTGTTCTGTTTACATAGCAGAACATTCCATACCTATTTCTTGGTTGTTCCCCATATACCACGCTCCTACAGACCTGTCTTGAAAAGAAATAATAATACCCAACTGGCAACCAACAGAGAATGGATTAGTTGTTCGAACATAGAATGTACAATGATGACCATGCTTCAATGGCATCTTATTAATTATTGTTTCACTTACCTCTTATGAAACCAGGCATAAGCAAAATTGCATATATTATGAGGGCAAGGAGCTGAGACATCCACCTGTAGCCAACCCTGAAAAAAATACAAAAAATATCAGGGACACCTTTATAGAAAAGGTGAATATATATGTATATGCATTTGGAATTTTTGGCAGATAGAGAGTCCAATGTACATTAGGTAATTTGAATGTTGACCAACATGATAAATTAAAATTTCACTTCATGAGGGCAAAAGTTTTTTTTTCCTTTTTATCAAAGAACATCACTGATGAGCTTTTTATAAGAAATCCCCCAAAGAGTACTTGCAACAGTAACTGCTGGGGTTCACAGTTTACAATTTTACAAGAGTGCAAAAGTTAACTAGTTGAAAATGCATGGTTCCAGCAACTTGTTCTCATTTATCAAGAGTTGGGGGTCCTTAAATTTCTTATAGGTTACTAGAAGATCGATGACATGCTGACCCATAACACTTCCCTGCACAAGCCTATCAAAACTTGGCTGTTGCAAAATAGTACAACATGATAACGTTCAAATTAATAATTGGGACAATTGTTCGATGTGAAGAAAACCTCAGCAATATATACCTGCAAGCTTGTGCAACTCCCGAAATTGTGAACAAACACACGGTCAATCAGTGAGGAATTAACTTAATTCCACCATCAAAACGTAATAACAATAGATTAATAGCAGCATTCGTAAGCACAGTCTGGTGAGGCCGAATCAGACTACCCAGTTTGATAAGTAGCACGTAATCGCAACCTCGAAAATTCACCGTGCCGAGAAAAGGGTGAGAGCTAGCGCATGTTGCCAAAAGCCGATTGGTACAGTCGCAAATTACCCAAGGTATCGGAGGAGGATGAAGGCGAGGCGCGTGACGAGGTACGTCTCAGCGGCGGCGTGGCCAACGTCCTCCCGGAACGTGGACCGCCTCCCGCCGCCCCCGAGGCCTCCGCGGGCATGCGGAGAGGCGGAGGCGAACCGCGGAGAGGAGGCGACCGGCGCGGCGCGCCGGCGCAGAGAGTCACTGGCAACCGGGCTGCCGGTCTGCATTGCAGAGCGGACGACGACGCTCGAGAAGCTCCCGGTGGTGAGGGATTTAGAGCCGACAAATTGGTGGGTGGAGAAGGAAGAGGCATCGAGAAAAGGGGCCATAGCTCATAGCCCATCCCCATAGGAGGGGAGGGAAGCGGAGAGGCCGCCCAAATTAGGAGCGCGACGGCGAGCGGACGCGTGGGGAGGACTGAGGAGAAGGCGACGGCCACCGGACGCCCGCGAGGGTTAACAAAACTGTTGTTTTGTAACAACGCTACCGCTCGGTAACCGACGTGCGGTCGGTATTGGTCTTCCGACTAATTTTATTTGAAATTTAAAAAAATTAAAAAAAAACCCGAAAAATAGTAGGTAAATTAATATGATTTATAGTAAAATTAATTTTCAAAAATATTGAACTATTACAAAGTTATGAACCGAGCAAGATGAATAAAAATACAAAATATAAAAATAATTCAATCTTCAATCTTCTTCACTCGTTATTGTTTAATTCTTTGTATGCAGTCCTCTTAGATTAATGTTATATGTTTGATCAAATAAAATATCATGCTTGATGAGTACAAAGCAAATATTGTTACTTTATGTGACTTATAACTTATAACTAATATCTATAGATGAATACAACGTCGCTTATAACCAATAGAATCAACAATGATAAGTTAGAAATACTTAAATTATCAATTAACTATGTTGTTTTGTAATTTGTATTTTATTATAAACTTTAAAATTTATGGTATTGTAACTTTTTTATTTATCTCGAAAAATAATTTTCTATGATTTTATAATTTTTTTTTTCTGAAAAATTATCTGACTGATACCACGGACACCACGGTTACCGAACCCAGTACCACGGTTACCGATCTGGTACCGAATCAGCAGCAACCGAAGTGCCTACCGCGGTAGCCGAAGTGTATACCGCGGTAACCGAATTTGAAACCGTTTCGCGAACTGATCTAAATTCAGATTTTGAAATGTAAAATCTGATCGAATTTTTTCGATAACCGTTCGGTTACCGCGGTAACCGCTATCTCGAGCTCGAGCGGTATTCGGCTAGTTGCCACTCTAATAAATTTTTATTAGTGTGTTTCATAAATTTGTCATCCTCATTATTGGCTTTGTAAATTTGCCATATAATTTTCCTTCTTCTATTCTATAGCTTTTCATCCTTTTTAAAAAAATAGTTGAAAGGACAAAACTGTCGCTGACAAATTTACTCATGGTGTAAATGTTTCGTCTGGTCTTTCTTCGCAGAATGTTTTGTCCGGTCTTTCTTTTCCTTTGTAACCGGTCTTTCTTCGCAGAATGTTTTGTCCGCTCTACAGAAGATCGCTGGAGTGCTGCCCGGTGTTGTTACCGGAGATCCCAAGGCTGATGCGCCGCTGCCACCACAAACCGCTGCGTCCCCATCGCCATAGATCGACATGTTGGTTGCACCCGAAGCAGCATCGCTGCCCGATGCAATTGGCCTGGCGACTCATGTATGCTTGTTGTTGCATCAGATGGAGCATATAAACTCCTGTATTCATCAAACAACTCATGAAGACAAGTTGTAACAGCAGCCCAAACTTTGTATCCAACTTCAGGAAACATCTCCTCAATAGTTAGCTTAATGTACTCAGATAACTTATATCTTGGATCAAGAGTTGCAGCAATAAATATCAATAAGTTTATATTCTCTTTCTCCTTTCCCTTTCCCCTCCCCTTCTCGGTCACAGATCTACTTGTTTCAACAAGTTCATGCCAATTTCCCCAATACTTGACATACTTGTCTTTCATTCTCTTGCCCATATCTACTTGCAAAGGATCAGCACTGTTAATCCAATTATTAATCAATAAATAGACATCACCTATCTCGAAAAATAAGTTGTGTAAAGTAATATTTAGAGTAGTAGAAATGCGTTCAGTGAGTTCATAAAAATGACAAAGGAATTCAGCCATTTTCTTTGCATTCTCCCAATCTATCTCATCTGGATACCCTAGGCCTCCTTTCTCTTCTGACAAGTCAATTGAATTGCATGCATCTTCCTCAAGATACTTTGCAAACACTTTCTCATAAGTGATGGCTGCTTTCAACATCAGATAGGTTGAGTTCTAACTTGTGCATATGTCTAGGCTCAGAAATGCCTTGCTGTCAACCTTCTCTTCCTCAGCAAACTCCTTAAATTTAACTAACCGAGAAGTTCCATTCTTGATGTACCTAACAGCAGCACGGACACGCTTCATAGAAGAATCAACTTCTTAAAGGCCATCTTGTACAATGAGGTTGACAATATGTGCAGCATACCTCATATGAAGAAACTTTTCTTCTGCTATGCTTGTCTCTGCACTATTTAGTTGCTTCCTTAAGTAAGTTATACCACTGTCATTAGCACTAGCATTATCAACTGTAACAGTCATAACCTTCTCTAAACCCCATTCAATCAAGCATCTATGCAAATTCTTCCCAATGTCATCACCCTTATGACCCTTTACCTTAAAGAAGCTAATGACCTTCTTGTGAAGCTTCCACTCATTGTCAATGAAGTGTGCGGTCACTGTCATGAAACTATCTTGTTGTTGAGAAGTCCAACAATCAATGGTTAGGCAAACTCTTTCACAATTCTCTCTAAAAAATAACTTTACTTTTGCTTTCTGTTGGAAATAAATTCGAACCATATCCCTTGTGCATGTCCTACGAGATGGTGTACTCCAATGAGGGCAAGCTATCTTCATAAATTTATTGAATCATGACTTCTCGCCAAATACAAAGGGGAGTTCATCTTCTATGACCATTTCAGTAAAAGCTTGCCTAATCGCCTCAGGATCAAATTTCTAAGTGGTGATGCATTCTCCTTGAATTGCTTGCAAAGTACCTTGACTCATGTCCTTGTTGTTCTTATGGCGATTACGCTTGCAAATAGTAAAGTGCCTACGCATTGCCGTAGTTCCATTAAGCTATGTATCAGCAGCAATGGAACGACTACAATACTTGCACTTTTCCTTCTTCACCACACCTTTGTCATCCTTTATCTTAATAAAGTGATCCCACATTTCTAACCTTGGAGCCATTTGTTTCCTCTCATTTTTTTTCTTGTCATGTTCACCCTCACCCTCTTTCTTCTCATTTTCTCCTACATTAATTTGGACCACCTCTTCTTCACTATGCTTTTGTGTCGCATCATCTATATTTTCAGTTCTCACTCCTATCCCAACTGTAGGTTTAGAAGAGGACATCTACAAAATATAATATAAAAAAGTCAAGATTGCAAGGCAGATTCATATCAGATTGAGTCATTAAGGTTAATGGTTCACACTTTACGTACATTGCAAGACCTATAGAACTCCGTTGTGACGGTGTGATGCTTCTCCTCTCCTCCTGTCCTCCAAGATGCAAGAGAAGTTTGCTTGTGTACCGTATTTATAAATTATAAAGAAGAAATCTTATCAAATCGCTGTTATATATTTATATTCACTAATCACTAGTCACTTAATTAGTAACACTTTAACAGCAAGTATTGAAGGAAAATGTTTAATGTTTTGCTATATGAAATCAATAAAATCAATCATGCATTCATTGATTCATGCATTCATACAAATATACAATCAATCAATCGTACCGTTCATACGAATTTACGAATGGAGCCAGCAAAATTTTTTCATACCTTAACTGGAAATCAGAACTGATTCCCAAGATGAAGCCCCTGCTCGCTGGCCGCCTCAGCCCTCACAGAGTCACGGCTTCAATTGGGCGCCGCTGCTCGCCTGCCGGTGCGCCGCCGCAAGCCTGCCTGTGCGCCGCTGCCCGCCTCAGGCCTACCTATGCGCCAAGCCACCAACGCTCGCCTGTGGCCTGCCTGTGCACCAAGCCACCAATGCCCGCCTGCTTGTGTGCCAATGCCCGCCTATCGGATTGCTAGTGCGCCGCCGCCCAAGTGACCAAGTCATCGCTCGCCGAGCGCAGGAAACTGAGGAAAGTGGAAACCCTATTCCAGGATTCGCCTATTCGGTCTTAGACTCTTAGCACAAATGCACAGCATCGCTGCCAGCCTGCCATCGGGCCCATCAGCCATTCGGTCCACTAGGGATAACCGGATAATTGAAATAGGATGCAGGCTTCTACTGGGCCTATTCGGTCTTCGGGCCTATTCGGTTTTCTACAATTAATACCCAAAATACCCAAATTTTTTTTGGTTTTCTGAGCCCTAAAACCGAAATAGGGCCCGAATTACTCGGTCTCGGTTTTTTCGGGTTAGTCAAGGTTTTTTGGGTTCAATTTTCGGACTCAGTTTTTTATGCCCACCCCTACTAGCGAGGACCCTAATGTACGACTCCCTTGCTTCGGCATTACTATAAAATGCTCGGGATCCATACCTGTTGCATGATGTGTTGGCTCCGACGCTGCTTCTCAATGTCAACAGGTAGCATGCTCCGTTTTGGTATTTCTTCGTTTGCAAAGTAGATGTTGGGATTATTTTTTGAGGATTCAATTGTTGCATCAGCCGTTGCCTTCTCTGTCTTTGAGTATGAACTATTGATTCCTGATCACATTAATTTAAGTAAGATGTTAAAACATTAATTTATTAGACTAAGCAAGATATTGACACTACTAGTTACGTCGGATATGTGTTCATAACCTAATAGTATTAGTGTTTGACTTTCTATATATTGTAGCTTACATATTGCATTCGTTTTAGGTCTGATTTCTCGGTTGCGAAACTTTTCCCCAAGTTGATTGGGATAGCTTACAGATTGTAGAGACACATGATGATGAAGGAAGAAATAAACTTTTAACTAAAGATCAGATATGCATGCTTTTAGGCATGGGAGATAAGCATGACAGGGCTAAGGTGGTTGCACCAAATGATCGTGGAATGGTTGAGCCTAGTGTTGATAATGATAAAGCTGTCATTCCTATTAGTGATGCTATTTCAAGTGAGTTTGTAATTTCATATGATAAAGACCACCTAAAATGGACCTAGGCACTATCTAGTCATCAATGGATGAGTTTAGGATGATACTGTGGCAATTTGCCATTAATGATGAGTTTGATTTACAAACAGAGAAGTCAGGTAAAACGAGATTTAGAGGTTTCTACAAGTCTAGTGATGATTGCCCTTGGAAAATAAATGGCTGCAAACATAAAGGTCAAAGCATTGTACATGTAAATATAGCTAACTATCTAATTCCGTACTTGTGTCATTGTCATATTTTTATCTAATTCTCATTACTTGTGTAATTTGCATGTGACTGTTTTAGTTGATCATCATACATATGTTTCTATCATGAGGGTGAAAACTATAACACCATCTCAGAATTAGGTAGCTAGCAAGGTTGTGTTCGAGTATCCTCGGGAGTTCTCCTAATATGGGTGCTAAAGAATTGCAGGATAAGTTATAGAAATATAACTGTCACAATTACATATGATACGGTATGGAGAGAGAAAAAGCTCTCGTGGAGGTTTATAGTAAATAGAAAGAGAGTTTTGAGCTCCTGTATAGATGGAAGGCCGAGGTACTAAAGAGGTCACCTGAAAGTGTTGTGGAGATTGAAGTAATTGAAGTGGATGGTAATGTATGTTTTCATCATTTTTCATGTGCTCTTAAACCATGCAGTGATGGTTTTTTGGAAGGATGTGGGCCTTATTTGAGCATAGATTCTACAGCACTTAATGAAAGGTGGAATGACCATTTAGCCTCAACTACAGTGGTTGATGGTCACAATTAGTTATTCCCACTTATTTATGGGTTCATAGCTTTAAAACAGAAGACAATTAGACTTGATTTATGAATCTATTAAAGAAGGCAATAGGTGATCCTCCACACCTTGCAGTGTGCACAGATGTCTACAAGGGCTTAGAGAATGCAGATAAGAATGTGTTTCCGTATATAGAGCAAAGAGAGTGTTTTTTTCATCTTACGAAAAATTTTCAAAAAAGGTTCAAAGGGTTTAGAAAAATGTATCCTGTTGCAAGGACTTATAGAGAAGACGTATTCATAGAGCATATGACATCAATTTTTAGTGAATCAAAAGATGTGTGGATCTGGTTAAGTCAATACCACAAGCTCAAGTGGTATAGGTGTGCCTTTAATCTAGAAATCAAGTGTGACTACATCACTAATAATATAGTCAAGGTTTTCAATAACTAGATACGAGATATTAAGGACTTACATGTTGAACTTGTTGATAAGGTTAGAGAGATGATAATGATATTGTAGAATAAGAGAAGGAGTATTGAATATAGACTACCAGCTGGAAGGATACTTCGAGGTATTATGGTTCAGCTGAAGGCAAATACTAGAAGATTGGGACACTTAAAAATTATGCCATCTGCTAATTGGAGTGTAGAGGTTTGGGACAACGTCAAGAAAAGTAAAAGGCATATTATGAAGCTAAATCAAAATACTTATACTTGTCTTGAATGTCAGCATACTGGTAAGCCGTGTCAACATGCAACCAAACAGAGGGGAGTTGACCTAGAACAATTTGTGCATGAGTACTACTCGGTGGATATATTCAAGGCTGCTTATGGTAGAGAGATTGAGACAATGACAGACAAATCACAGTGGCCACAAGTGGAGCTGCTATTTGGTATTAGTGCACCACTGGCCAAAAGAAATATTAGAAGACACAGGATACTTAGAATCAAAGGATTCTCTAAATTTGAATGCAAGCACTGTGGATAGTTGGTCATACATCTGGAGCTCTCTAAGATACTCTTCCAAGAAGTTCTACAATATCCTCTTCAACAACTTCAACCCCCACCAGATTTTTAAATGGACTCGGTGATCCAAATGCTCCAACAAATTACCGGTTTTCTTCTAGCTTCTCCTAATGGATAGGTTCAATACGAGGAACATCCTAATACAAAAATGCTTTACCATTGCAAACAACAATTACAACTGTGTGCTCTGTGATAATGCTGTCAAAGAAACAACCTTCCATCTGTTCTTTGCCTACCAATTCAGCACTACATGTTGGTCTTTGCCGGGCCTATCCTAGGATCTCTCTTCCATTGTTCGACATGATTTTCGCGGCAAAAGCTGGCTTTGGTTGGCCATTCTTCATGGAAATCCTCCTCATAAGGACTTGGACTATCTAGCTTCACAAGAATCGATAATCACCAAATCTCCACGAGCCGCTGGAAGACCTTGTTTCACTCAGAGCTTTCCCTCCAGTCTCATAGATTTTCAGATGTAACTAAGAACTCTATTATTGTTTGGTTACACTCTCTCTAGCCTCCTCTATTCTCTCTTGTTTTCTTTCTGTTCTTTTCCCGGGCTTTTGTCCCTCTATACTTTCCCTTGGCTTTTGCCTTCCGTTAATATATAACCTCAGTAAAAGGCTCTCTTACTGGTTTACCTAAAAATGACAAAAAGGTGCCATTAATGGTGACAATGATGGTGAAGCTATCAATAATGGTTCCAATGGAGGTTCTAGTCACTTGCAAGAGATGTGGTGAAAAGGATCACAAGCAAACTAGTTACAAGTGCAAATACAATGGGACAAAAAAAGAGGCAAGTATTCTTTTTTCATTCATGTCTTGAATTACCATGTCCAACACCTAATTTTATTTTTTTACTTGTATAAAGAACAGTACAAAAGCTAAGCACAACCGTCTTGCTTTCTTGCTAGGAGAAGCAAACTAAGCTCTACCATTATTTCCTGATAGTAGAAGGAACTTCTTCACTGGATATTTGTCATTAATGTTGTGAACTTATTTATTTTGTGAGCTGTAAACTCATTTTAAGTATGGATGTTTATCATTAATGCTATGAACTCATTTATTTTGTGAGTTGTAAACTCATTTTCAATATAGATATTTATCATTAATGCTGTGAACTCATTTATTTTGTGAGTTGTAAACTCATTTCCAATACTATTTATGTATTGAGCATTGTTTCAAAAAAATATGTTGTTGATGGTAGATAGCCACAATTACATTGTTGATGGTTGATAGTCAAAAGCAAATGATAGTTACATTGCTGATACCCACATCACTAGACATGCAGACTAAAATAACATCAAAAATCAATTGTTTGTCCTTCCATTCAAAGACTTTCCTGAAATGTAAGTCCCTTTCAGGGCATCTCTATTTGTTAGAAGGTCTGGTAATGTCTTCAACGTTAACGGGTCTAACATTTGTATCCATCACCATGACAGGCATTGTTCTTCTGCAAGCTGCAGAGACCTAAATTATCAGACAATTCAAGAACTAATTGGTGAATGGATGCTTACTGAAATGACCTAGTAAGATTCAACAACGGCAAGCTAAAGATCAAGCATTACCATAGTGGTTTTCATGTCAGCCTCAAGAGTTCAACATTAATCTGGGATAAACCCTTCTTAGGCTTGCAACAACAAGAGCTAGGGAAGACCTAGGGCTGGCGCTGAGTCGGCTTGGACTCGGCTCGGTTGAGCCTGGCTCGGCTCAGCCGATCTGACGAGCTGAGAATAGGGCTCAGCTTGGCTCGGCGGCAACAATAGTTTAGCAACAGGCAATAGCAAATCGCTGTGCATCAGACGATGAAGGGTGGCGGGGGCCATCGGGGCCAACAGGGCACCAGGATAGGGAGCTGGTGGGGACAATGGCTGAGCACCAGGGGTGACGGGGGCAGGCGAGGGTGGTGGCTGGGGCGTGGGGCGTCGAGGACCGCTAGGGGCAGTGGTGAGTGCCAGGTTCAACGAATAGGCCATCTAGGCAGAAGATTGTGGAGGCAGGCAGGTAGCCAGCAGGGGGCAGCAGGGGCCACCAGGAGCGGCGATGGGGCACTGGTGATCGATGGGGGAGGGGGAGTTGGGGCCAGCGAGCATGCCGCGCAGTCTGCTTGGGGTGGCAGCGGGTGCCAAGATCAGTGATACTACATAGATTAGTACTTCCCCGTGCCTCCATGGCCTATGGTTGCGCTGCTCACTAGGCGTTAGGTGAGCGACCGAGCGACTCGCAAGCCGAGTTGACTCGCTCCCTCAGCCAGCGAGCCAGAGAAATTAGCTTGACTCGGGCTCATTGACCCTTCGAACCGAGCTGAACCACGATGAGCCACATCGAGCCACGAGCTGGCTCATGAGTCCAAGCCAGATTTACAGCCCTGGGATGACCCAAACCAAAGGCCTGATAGGTGAATTATTTTTCAGGGGTGGTGCTCCTAGATACTCAGCATAGTAGACATCATAGGTTCCATCAGCCAAGGAAAACTCATGCCATTCACCCAAGCGCCATGCGGTGGAGGCCATGTGCTAGAGCTGGATGAGCGCTCGTCTAGGCAAGAAGATGGCGATGAGGAGATCATCCGTAAGGATGACGCGGGAAAAAGGGTGTCACAGCCTGAAATTTTCAAAATATAAAAGTAATAAAAGCTGTGAATAAAATAAAAGGAAAAAGAAAATTTAAAATGGAATTTTCTTTAAAGAAAAGAAAAGAATTTTGAGAATTAAAATTTGAGGAAGAAATTTTTTGCAAATAAAATGTTGCTCAAATTTTTTGCAAAAGTCTCTAAAAGTGTAAAGAATTTTATAAGAATTTTTCTAGAATTTTTCTGAGTCAAAAATATATTTTTCTGAATTTTTGAAGCTTTTTTTAAACGAAAAAGAAATGAAAAATCAATTTTTTTTAAATAAAATTCGCTTCCCTCCTCTTGGACCGGCCTTCTGCCAGCCCATCTCCGCGCGCGCCCCGCCTCAGCCGGCCTCCGCCCGCGCCCAGGCCTAGCTGCTCCAACGCGCGCCGCTGCCGCTAACAAGCGAGCCCCGCTTATTATCCCCAACCTCCCGTCGAAATCCTCGCACCCAAGTGTCGCCGCCGTGCAATCCACCGCCGTCGAGCCCGTGGGCCCAATTCGAGCCCGCCATTAGCACCGTTGTGCCTCCCCGAGCATTCCCCCTAAACTATTGGGCCCGGCCCATCACCGGAACTGCCTCGCCGCGCCACTCGGCAGTATCTACCGCCCGAGTCCGCTGCACCGCCGCCTCCTTCTCGGATCTGCCCGGCCACCGTATAAAAAACACCCCCGAGCTCCCCTCTTTCGGTTCCAAGCCCTAGCCACCGCCCTAGTCCTCTCCACCACCGTCTCCGCGTGCGCTGTCGTCTCCGTCGCTCGCAGTCGCCTCCGACCGTCAATCCTGGCCGATCCCGTTGCCGCCGGACCCCGCCGTCACCGCCGTTCACTCCGCCGTCGCCCTCTGGTCCTCGACATCACCTCCGCCTTCACCGTCGGCCGCTAGAGTCCCCTCCCCGCCTTCTACCCGAGAGCCCCACCGCTCGTTCCTCACCACCGGTCGTCGCCGCTAGTCGCCGATCGCCGGGCCACCTTCCGTCGGTGACCATCAGGCCCCATGTGCCGTCGTGCCACTCCCACGTGCGCGCTGACATGGCCACCCGCATGGCTGGTGCGTCGGTGCCACGTCTGCCGCCGCGACCCGTGTGGCTGCCACGTGGCAGACCCAATCTGCGCGCGCGTAATCCCCCCTCCTGATGCTATAAATCTGGTTTTTCTTTAGAAAAATAATTCAGTATTGCGTCATAATTCCATTTTATTTTTTGAAATTCAACAGAACCATGTTTAAACTTCAAAAATTCATATCTAATCTATCCGAACTCCAAATTTAACCATTCAAAATGCAGAATTTTTCTAAAAATGAGATCTACCCATTAAAAATATGTTCACACATAGAATATATGTGCATGTGTATTGTTTTAATTTACTATTGTTTGTCTGTACTGCTACTTAGTTTTCGAAGCGCTTGAAGATCCTGTTTTCGTCGAGGAGTCACCTATTTTTATCCCTGCCCAGCAAGGCAAGTTATTCAAGTTCCTCTATTGATCATGTTAAACCCATGTTTTAAAGCTACTATTCATTCAAAAATGTATTTTATTTTAGAATGTCACTAGAATTGGGATATAAACCCTGCTTGTATTGCCCCCTGTTGATTATTTATCTGTTTCTTGTCTACCTAGAGATTAATTAACCTGATCAGTATGAATCTTTATTATGATTTGTTTGGATGCCTAGGATTGCTTAGCCCTGTTTAAAAACTAGTATTACATTTCATCATGCTATTTAATACTACTTTCATATTAATGTTGGCTTATATGATTACTAGTGGTTGATGAACTGATTAATGGATTAAATGCTACTAAAATATGACTAAGGTGAGTTGTGTATATAAGGTCCGTGGTTCTGTTAGTTGTACTCATGACACTTTCAGGACCGATTCAAGAGCCACTTTTGCAATGTAATCTCATGCTATCACAAGCCAGCATAGAAAATGGTATGACCTAAAGCCTAGAGATCTTAGGTGAAGCATCGAGAGGGCCGATAGTTCTGCACTGGATAAGTCTTTGCTATTCGGATTGGAGTACCAGAGGTATATCGGGTAGATGGGTCCTGGAGTGTGAAGCTTGGAGGATCTAGGCGGATGGTCATATCATAGCTCTTTTCTAAGATACCATGGTGGTATTGAGGCGTATGGTAACATGTTGTAGGGATGTGTCTTATGGGTAAAGTTGTGTACCTCTTATCAGAGTAAAACTATTCGAATAGCCGTGCCCACGGTTAAAGGAGACAATGCAAGGTTACTCGTGATTAGTCCCATGATTACTTAATTAACTTGTTTTACTTCCTGTTCAACCTAGATAGCTCTGGTTAGAGTGGATTGATTGGTTCTTTTAGGCCTGATGACTCTAGGTAAGAGTTATTCAGTGATTGGATTAATATTGTTTTAAGGTTCCAACTTAATTAGAATTACCTTTTAAATTATATCTCTCTTTAATGCTTTGTTTATGTAAATAAACCTTATTATACCGTGTTTTGTATCCCATGTGCATTATAACTGTTCTACTTAAATGGCTTGCTGAGTATTCAAAATACTCACCCTTGCATTCCCCCACCACCAGAAGAGGAGTTTGTCAGCGAAGATGAAGGTGGCGCCTTTTGAGCTGTTGCCTAGTCAAGTCTGCCTGTGGAGTAGAGTCGCCACTGCGTCAATAAAGTTGTTAGGAGTTATTTATGTTTGACATTATTATTTTGAGGTTCCAATGCCACCTCTGTAATAAGTACTTTATTTACTTCGTCGTGAACAATAATGCTTTCGATGTCCAATAAATTGTCTATTGTGTGCTTCGACTGATTTTTGAATGAGGGGCTTTCCGCACAATAAATCGCAAGGAAATGGTTAGAATTTCTGGGCGTGACAAAGGGGCAGGGACCTTGGGGAGGCAGAGCTACTTGCTAGTGAAGAGGTGGAGGAGGAGGAGCCTTCACGGGTAGTTGTTGGCTGCAGTGGTGGCGGTGACGAGGAAGCCGTGGGCGTAGAAGAGGGTGTAACGAGAGGGGGGCAGGTAGTCGCTACAAGGGAGGTGGAAGTGATGAAGGTGGCGGAGGCGGGGGTGGAACAGTGCCTCGGTGAAGGAGGGGTAGAGGTTGACAAGGAGGAGCGGAACCTGGGAAGCGAGGAGGGGGCGCGACGTCGGGCCCTGTCACGACAGCTATTTGCCTTGAGTAAATTTGCCAGGGACAATTTTGTCATCTCAACTATTTTTTAGAAAAAAGAAAGAAAAGTTGTGGAATAAAAAGAATGTCATAGAAATCAAGGTGTGCATCTTCTGCATGGCAAATTTATGAAGCCAACGACAAGGATTACAAATTTACGAAGCCTATTGTTAAGAGTGGCAAATAGCCAATTCTCTCGATGCATCTCCGACAACTTCCCCAATTCAAGCGGGATGTAAGTGGCATCCACTAGGTCTGTTGGCTGAGTACAATATGAGATGAAATAAGATTGGTAATTTCATTCTAGAGTCATTTCAGTTTTAAAATGAAATATTTTAGAAATGATTAATATTGGTATATTATATTAGGTTTTAATAAAAAATAAAAATTTATTTTATATAGTATTCTTATTTAAAATACATATTAACATGATTAAATATGATATATTTAAATATGTTGATATCTTAAATATAGTGTATTGTTTTAATACAATAATATATATATCTTAGTTTAAGTATTATGTAATATATATCTGAAAAAATTTGAAATACAATTTTGACCGGAATGGTTGGTTTATGACCGGTATTGACTGAAATGGCCGGTATTGAACGAGATTAAAACCAAAAAATTATGTCACTTAATGTGTACTGGTTTAAGTGGTAAAATAGTACATTCTAGCCATTTCGGTTGATCCCATAACGGAATTGATAAGCTTAAATGAAGTGGTTACATCTTTTTTAGGAAGTGACCTTTACGATACAACATATATCTCCAAAGGAGGTAAGATTTCTAATTAACCATAGCCCTTAATGATGTATGGTTAAATGAACTAAATATACATTAAATTTGTTGTAACTGGCTACATCCGGTCACCTCTTCTCCTGTGACTCGCATTCCCTCTCCCGTAGCCCGCATTTCAAATCTGCATCCATGATTCAATACCATATAATTCTGTATACATGCACATAAAAATATACGTTGATTATGGCAATACAGTTCGATTCTACATGCATGTACGCTAGAGCCCACATTAATTACGGCAATTTCAGTTCAAATTTGCATGCATGATTCAATATCATGCAATTCAGCATGCATGCACGTAAAAACAGAAGAAAATGTAACCTATAGCCTCCTATCTTCATTTAATCTGAGCCGTTAGATCAAAATAATTAACGTCTACATTCATTTAGTTGTACCTTAAAATTCTCTATTTAGGATTATTTAGTGTGAGGATGGACCTTTTGAGGATGGAATGGTTCCTTTTCCCCTTCCCTTAGCCGACCTCTCCGTTCTCCCCTCCGCATCTTCCCCTCTCAATGTCTTCATTGCGAGTCCGATCATCTGATATCCTTCTACCATTGTCGCACGCAATGTGAGTTAGGTAAGACCTCTCGGTAGAGATTGTTAGCAAGGAGGAGATGATGCTAATCGAGGCTGCGCTCTCTACCTCCGCTGCTCCGCTCCACTGCAAGCTTCGCCTTGGTCGCCTCGTCTCGGTTCTCCACCCAACTGTAGGCTTTGCCGCCCAGCTTGGATCCACACAGCTCCACTATGCTCCACCTCGGTCTTTTTTGAGATAGAATTATTCTGAATCTTAAGAGAATATCTTTTAAAGTAATGTAACTCTATCTCCTTGCTCACTAACTAAATAAAGGAGCAAGGTAGGATGTAACGGTCTATCCTACATCGCTCCCGGCCAAATAGATTTTGGTTGAGCTAAGCCTGCTTCAACAAGACTCATGGTCAATCATGTGGTCAATGCAAAGTAGGACCTGTTGCTGCACGTGGTCGAGATAGATTTCTCTCGGCTTTGGCTCAAGCTCTGAGTGAGCCAAAAATATATCACAACTAAAGCTGATCAAATTATTATTAACTAATTATTAAAAAAATTAAAATGTTCATACATTTTTATAGTATTTTTTATAGCAATAAATATTTAGGGCTTAAGTCTCGCACGACTCAGCCCCTAGTTTGGCTTGCCCATCTCGAAAGATTGACATTTGCATCTAGGCCCTAGCATGCCATGACGCATTACCGGCAGTAGCCAAAAATTGGTTTGTTGACCGGTCCGATCTCTATTGTCGTATCATTTAGAAAAAACAAACCGATAATCGATGTTAATTTGTTTGATTAGCACGAATATTGGACGGCACAGTGTGGCGCGACAAGAGCGATGTGACGAAAGGCTTTTCATGCGCGGGCTGTAAAATTGCGATGTGCGCGTCGGCGATCGAGTTGGTCCTCCGGGCCGGTGCGGTGCACATGCATATACCGATATACGGTCGACGAACTTGGTCAGCACAAAAGGCGGATCAAGCTAAATACTATACCCATTTCTCGATGAGATCGATGGAATAAGCTCGAACGTACACGCAACGCACGTTTCCTCGACAAAAACATTCGCATTGGTCGGTGGGGGCATTCGTTTCAGCTTAATGGACCAAATTCTCCATCAAAATCTGTACAAGTTCAGTGTTAATAATCATCCACATCCATGAGTTACATATATGAGATCATGCCTCGTCGATCGCAATCCACAGAACCGATCTGTTTAATTTCCTAGCTAACTACTAGCTAGAACAAACATTGTCCTAAAAATGGAAGAAGAAATTAACAGGTAGCAAAGAGACGCGTGCATGCCTGCACGGTTAGTGGTAATTAGTTGGTTAGTTCAGGCGACGCCGAGGAAGTCAAGCGCGGACTTGGCCATGACGGCGGCGAACTCCTGGAAGCTGATGACCCCGTCGCCGTCCGCGTCGGCGTCGCGCATCATCCGCGTGAGCTCCTCGAAGGTGAGCGGCTGCCCCAGCCGCGCCATGGACCGGGCGAGCTCGGCGGCAGAGATGTACCCGTTGCCGTCGCGGTCGAACGCACGGAACACCTCGAGCAGCTGCGCCTGGTCCACCATGTGTGTCTGCGTGGTGAGCACCGGCGCGATAGCCACCGCAAGCTCGTCGAACTCCACCGTGCCGTTGCCGTCCGCGTCCATGACGGCCAGCAGCGCGTGCACCTCGTCGCCCGTCGGCCGCAGCCCCAGCGACCGCAGCAGCGCCGCCAGCTCCAGCTTCGTCACACTGCCGTCGCCGTCCATGTCGAACCGCCGGAACAGCTCGCGCAGCTGCTTCAACTGGCTGCCACGCAGCTTCGACGGTGCGGAGGTGGCCGCCGGCGGTTCTGACCTCGCCATTGCCATCTCGATCGATGTGTTACGATCCCTCTGTAGGAATCTGGGACCTCTCGGTAGATGGAGGAAGCGAGACGGGAGCTGACTTGTTATTTATGGAGGAAGGGAAGCGAGACCGGGAAGACGCGTCGGTGAGTTGGACCACGGTTTACAAAACCAGTCTCAATGCTACCCGGTGGCCGAACAATTCGGTTACCCGGTAATCGATTTGATTTAATAAAAACCAAATTGATAACCGTTTACTGTTATCCAACGAGATAATCAAAAAACCATAGTAATTAACCTGGTTTTACTAGCCAACAAGATAAAAACAAACCGTAATAATCAGTTCGGTTAACGTGATTTTGCGAACCTCATTTAGAAAGCATGGTGCACATAACAATGAATGGTTTTTTGGCCTGTTGCCATTTTAGTCGCGTCTTAGCTGAAATGTGTTGAGAAACTTAGCTCTGCTATCTGTGTAGTCCAGAACTTCAACAACAAACAAGAGACAATATATAGGGAAAATAGACTAATGCTTTATTGATCTGATTTCTCAGTAAATACAATGAGGAGGACCCCTCTATTTATAGCCAAAAACTTCTAAGAGATAGACGTGCCCACAACCGAATTCAGTTATCGTAATCTTTGGGATTTCGGTTTCCTAACACTCCCCTTTAGGCACTTCTTGCGACATACATATGCCTCATCAAAACTCCTCAAAAATCTAGTGGGAAAAATTAGGAGAAAGAGTACATAGCACGCGTTTTGGTTGCACGAATTGCCTCATTAAAAACCTTAATATGAGAAACTTCAAAAAAACTCATTCAAGAGAAAAAGAGTATAATTCACCCAAATATTTCATATGATCTTTAAGATTAATTTGGGTAGTTAGTCTGCTTGACTAAGATTTAATTTTTTTTGTCAGTGTTATGTGAAGTTTCTCCCCTTAAAATGCATAAGTCTTTAAGTCTAACAAACATATCCTTTAAAGCTAGATATTTTAGGAGAAACTTAGTGAATAATCTACGAGATTTTTATATGACTTGGTGTACATCACATTTAGTTCATTCGTCTTATGCAATTCATGAGCATAGAAGAACTTGAGGTCTATGAGCTTCATCAAATTGCTCTTCACATATCTTGACTGTATTTATGCAACACAAGTTATATTATCTTCATGAATAATAGTGGGGATGTTAACATGATTTAATCCTCATAACTTTTGAATGTGATGAATCATTCTTCTAAACCATATACATTTTGGTGAGGCTTCATACAAAAACTATTATTTCTGAGTGGTTCGTCGAAGTCGATGTAGGACTTTCTATGACGATTTCTAGGATACTGCAGTTCCACCACTTAGGAAAATATAGTCAGATCGTGTGGGTAGGTTTACATCAAACATAATATCTAGTCTAATGCAGTAGGCTAGGTACATTAGTATACCTACAGCACTCAAGTATGGAAATTATGGTCCTAAGATTTCTCTCCCTCTTCTCTAGATCTTTATGGATTGTGGTCTGCTTGCAATGATCTCTTGTCTATGGGGATTTAGAAGGAAATGACTTTTTAAAGCCAAATCTCTACAACACTTTCTGAGTGTAAGTGAACTGATGTACTAAAATTTATCAGTCGCATGCTCTGGCTGTAAGCCAATGCATAACTTAGTTCTATCCAAGTGTTTTATTTTAAACTCAAATTCAAAGAATGAACTTGCTTCCTCAATTTTATTATGGTATTCGGATTATATTCATAATACATTCAAAGATCTTCATTATTTATGTAGCATTTCTTTCAAAGAAAATATACTAATACTACTAAGACTATTTATCTTCTTTCCATCTTGGTTCAAGACATGATACTTCATGTACCTTCATACAATTGTCTGATCTAAGATTACATGCAAATAACAACATCAATCAATTCATTACTCAATATAATATGACTTCAAGTCGATTTTCAACTTCATGTTGATTTTTTCAACTCCTAGTTGATTTCAATATTCAACTGCTAGTTGACTGCCATTGAGATTATATTTCTAAAGGTAATTCTGCCCGTGATCGGGGAATAGAATTCACAATCAACTTCTGTCAGTTGAATGAAAACTTTATACAACAAGACATGTTTTTCTCTTACTATTTTTCTAGTTTGTTCAGATAATTCAGTTGTCATTGTCTTTTTATAATCTTCTCAATCTGATCTTTTCATACATTCAATGAGCGATACAGGCTCAATGTCAAGATTTATGATTGTGGCAACAATAAATAGTAAGTGCAGATAATTGGCAGTTGCTATATCATATGATTCACCCGAACTTTTATAACTTCTAGTTATTTCATCATGGGTTGCACATTCTAGTACTTCATCATCTTGTTCACCATTATTTTCCATCATAGAAGCAAGGTCCTTTAGTGTACCAGCGGCTATTTTGGTGCGCACCTTATCGCCGGTTTCTTCCTTCATGGAAAGATTTATATTGGTATGCCTATTGCTGAGGTTTCATATCATTGCCAGGTCTCAACTGGCTCCCTTTCATTCTATGGGGCAGTTTTTGTGATTAATTATGATAAGCTCCCATGTCCTGTTTTCACCAGACGTCTCCGGCTACTTAGGGGCATGAAGAATCGGAGTTCTCGTTCTATTATTTTTGTTCGAGGCCTCTGGACGAGACGAGGGATACCTTTTCTTTCTTCGGTATTTCACCCTCTCTGGTACATTACATTCAGGTAATGCAACTTAGTCATACTTTTCATATCACAAAAACAATTAGACAGTATAACTTCTAGTTATTGGACACTTCAGGTATTTCTCTACTTCTAGTACTTCTTACACTGCATTCACTAGTGTGAGGTAATGTGTATGATCCCTTCTATTTCTACCATAATTTATCGATATTTTTCATCAAGGGCTCATTCTCTCCCCCTAAACGACGGAAAATTATAAAAGTAAAAGGCTACATGCAAATCTCCGTTCACAAGTTTTACGGATTTTTCGGAGAGAGCCTTTTCAATCTACTATGGTAGTGGGATATGCACATACTTCAGGTAAAAAAATCAACACTAGTTGCACTGTTGTTAAGTAGATGTTGCATGCCAATGGTTTGAATTATGTTTGAGATCTACTGCATTTAGAACTACATATCGTATTCATGATGGATAAATTATAACTCTATAATGATAGTATATCAATTCTTCTAATTCTTCATTCCTTATGCTTAGTCCATTCAGGTGGATAAATAATACTTAGTGCACTACTTTGCCTCTCATATCAATGCATTAGTCATCAAGCGCTATTCTTTAGCGTTGTCCATTCAAGTGGACTACTTTTGATGATCAAGACATAAGGGCCAATAAGATAATAAACATGCTTGTGTCTATTATAAAGATTTACGAGCTTTCAGCGGTATCATAATAGCCTATACAGGGGATCAATAAGACCAAAACATCCTTGAAATACAGTCTAGGAATGATTTCACATTGGCCTAGTGATTAATTTCCTAGCGGTACATGCGGGCACGCTAATCTTCATGATTTAGGAAATTATTTCACTTTTAAGCTATAACCATATGAGTTATCAATTTATTTTTCTCATAATTTAAAAACCAAAATTGACATAATGCATAATTCTAAATGGGAGAAATAAAGTCTTAAAGTAACATGCACTTCAAGTGTATATATAGTATAGCCCAAATATTAAAGAATATATACTTCTAGTATAATTTCTACAATTTCTGCAAACCTTAAGAAATTTTAAGTGGTTTCAAAATACAACAATGCTTCATTACTATGCAAAGTTATCCCACAAGTAATATGACTATGGTTCTTCTAGGGCCTACAAAATACATTTGTTGCTTCTATCAACGGTGATAATATTTCTAGTTCTTATTTATCTAGAAACATTTTTCTCAAAGTTATATTTATGGATCTGTAAACCATAATTGATTCATTCCTTTTTATTTGAGCGCTACACAAGATTCTAGTCTAAGACAATCTATTCATGTGCGAGGAAGTAGCAACAAAATAATAAATGCCTTAAACATGCTACGACATACTGGAAACGATTCTTCATTGCAGTGAAAGATATTTGTTTTTCAAGAACATTCAATCTTTCATTCAATTCGCTCTTCTAGAGTTATAATTATTCAATACTCTATTATTTAGCTGCATTCAGATGACATCAGAACTCTAATTCTGGATAGAGTCTGCATGTAGGCAAGCTACTTTATTGGTAGTTGCTTTTCACTTATGATGGCATTTGTAGGCTTCTATTGACATCATGAGAAAGTCAACCGAGATTTTATGGACACTACCACCTATCATGAGAGATGTGCAGTCTCAATCATGAGGGTGTTCTTACTCACTGCGATGGTGAGGTGTATCTCAAGTTGTTTACTTCTAGTATTTCTCCGTGATGTGCTTCGGTGCCTTGAAAATTCTAGAACCATATGGCTTGACATTCTTCTTGGCTGTCTCGCCATTCTCATCACTAGGCTTCACTTCGTATGATATCACTTTCCTTTCATTCCTATCCTGCTTCTTATGGCGTGTTTTACGCAACTTTTAAAGAAATGACATTAGCTTCAAGGCTATTGTACTTTCAATGTGGCTATAAAACAAAGTTCTTCTTTAGGAGTTCATCCTGAACATCGTCGAGCTACAACATATCAATCGATTCAGAATACTTCATGTATTTTAATTGATAATAGTTGCGTGCAGATTCTGTCGTGTTTGGGTAGAAAGCGAAGAGAGTATTTTCAATTTCTCCTTAATCTAAAATCTCTTTTAGCGGAGATTCAGAAATGTGCAGATTCAGTGCAACGTAGAGTTAAACTCTCAGGCATATTCAGAAAGAGTCAGAGTCGTATCCATTCTTGCTCTACTGGCGGCTTTATGGTGTACTTGAGACGCTCGAAATGCTCATTTAGGGCATCTCATAGCACTCTCTGATTCGTCGTGGCTATATACTCATCCTTCAAAGTGAAGAGCGATATGTCAGATAAAATGAATTGCTTGATCATTTTCAATCCGACATGAGACAGATGCATTATTGTCCCATGGCCTATAGTGTTGCAGAGCTTCTTGGCTCAAAGTACGATCCAGACATCCGATGCCTAGGTAAGATGGTTGTGGCCATCTGCACTTTGCTCAGCGAACTGCTTGGTCATGATAAAAGTCATCTATGATACGCATGTTACTTCTAATAAAATTTCATCGCATTGCTAAATAGATACATGAATAAATTTACTATAATTTTCCAGTGTTTTCTATGTAATTCTATATTTACTGATAAGAAAGTACTGATAATTAAATACATATAGGCAATTAAAGATAGTAAAATAGTAGAACAGTAAATAAGGATAGAAAATATTGCTGAAAAGGAAAAATGGATGCGAAATTCGGATTCCGGGGGTCCTTTTATGAAAGAAAAGGGTATTTCCAGAATTTTCAGCGAATCAGAGGGCCCATACACAAAATTCATATTTTCTACGTGATTTTTCAGAAATCCAGGGGCCTCTGCGCAAAGTTCATATTTTCTACGTGATTTTTTAGAAATCTAGGGGCCTCTGCACAAAATTTGTGTTTCTGCGTGATTTTTTAGAAATCTAGGGGCCTCTACGCAAAATCTCTATTTATGCGCGAAATTTCAGAAATACAGGGACTAAAATGCAAAAGTACCTTTTTCTTTTTCTTTTTTCTTTTTTCTTTTTTCTTTTCTTCTTTTCTTTTCCTTTCTTTTCTTCATTTTTCCTTCTTTTCTTCTTTTCTTCTTTTCCTTCCCTTTTGCTTGGCCGAACCGGCCCAAAAAGGCCTAGGGGCGGCGGCTAGGGTTCCCACCCATAGCCGCCAGGCTTCCAATGGCGGCGGCTTCCTTCTGTCCGAGCGGCGTCCAGGCGGCGAGGACCGGCGGAGGCTA
>KE371618.1:359208-376001 GCA_000418225.1 Zizania latifolia | reverse complement strand
TGCCGATCTAGGCCCTGATCAGCCTCGATCGGCAGACCATCTACCGATCTAGGCCGAGATCGACCTAGATCGATAGATGGAAGCCTGCGCCCACCGATCTAGGCCGATTGGCCTAGATCGGCAGAACATCTGTCGATCTAGGTCAGATTGGCTTAGATCGGCATACCATAGCCCGACAGAAGGCTGTTTTTATAATTTCTAAAATCTGCATACCAGATTTAAAAATTTGAATAAAAATGTATTATTAAAAGAAAAAATTCATTTTTTCCCTCGATCCAGCTTTCCTACACCGGTTATTCAGTTACTGTTATCGGATTGTCAGTTATCAATTGGATACTAGTAAGCATCGATTAACGATGGTTATTGTTGTAGTGTAAAATTTACTCTTAACATGTTTGTTTAGCCTCGAAGGGCTATGATTGCGAAGTGATTTTATATTGGTTCAGGCCTCCGACTGTCGAATAATAACCCTACGTCCAGTGTGTAATATTATTTTATATTATAACATTTGATCCTGACCCCTTACTCCTGTAGAGAAGGGAGGTATTTATAGGCAAAATATAACATGAAAATACTAATTTGCCCTCTAGTTACAACCGTCATTGTTGACTCTGCACACAAGACTTCGTAAGAGCAAAATAGTAAACCCTCGTGTGAATACTGTAAAGTATATGTCTTCTCAGAGAGGACTGAAGCCCCTAGTTTCGGTCCTTAGTTTTGGCCCTTAGTCTGGAGTGGTTTTAGAGCCTTCGAGTCTGCCTAGTGAACTTGGTTCGGAGGGGGCTCCGAACCTGGTGAAGGGAAGCCTCCGAACATGGTGAAGGGGGCCTCCGAACCTAGTGAAGGGGGCCGCTGAACCTGGTGAGGGAGTCTCCGAACCTGATGAAGGGGCGTCTCCGAACCTGATGAAGGGGGGCCTCCGAACCTAATGAAGAGGGCCTCCGAACCTGCTGAAGGGGAGCCTCAGAATCTAGTGATGGGGGGTCTCTGAACCTAGTGAAGGGGGGCTTCGAACCTAGTGAAGGGAGTCTCTGAACCTACCTTGTAGTCAGAGTCCAGAAGTTCTCGGAAGGTGCTTCGAAATTCGATATCTTTTGATCAGCTCTTGATCAATCCTTAAGTACAGCGAAAGTTATTTCTCCCAACGGTTATCATTATTTTTTTAAATCCTGCTTCTCTTCAGTAGGGTTAGGCCTCGCATGGCGATGTATTTATATTGGATGGAATTATCGTAGGAACGTTCTAATTTTTTTTAAAAGAAGATAATATTTCAATACACATGGAACAATGTTTTATTAGTTGATAAAAAAATATTTCAGTAAAATAAATAAAATAAAACATAGTCAAATATAGATTAAAAGATTTTACTCTAACATATGAAATATTTAGTTTCAACTACTAAGACATAACAACATGTTACTACATATTACATATATCTTGATGTTATAAACAACATCACATAATATTTTATTTGTTTGAAATGTTTTTTTAACAATGTGATAAAATATTTTTCATTTAGTGTTGAAATATTGTCCGATTTTTTTTAAATATTAGGATGACCTAAATGAAACATTGTTGAAATATATTTGGTGTTTGGCCGGTGATGGATTGGATCGTGAGGGAAAAGCAGTGGCAATCAAAAAATCTGTGTGGATTTCGGGTATTGTTTTCTTTGAAATTGTGGTTATAAAAGGTTCTGACCTCCTCTTGAAGATTTGTGAATTGGATAGATACTGATTTGAACGTGTGCTATTTAATATTTATCATGCGTATTGGAGTGTGTGTGTGTTTATAGTTCTGCACCTACATATTACGGAGTATGTCGAGCCACAGGTTTTGATCGAACGACGTTTCTCATACATGATCACGACTGATGCAAACTTCAAAAAGGAAAATCAAGAAAAGAAAGAAGCCACCAATCACTGGTGAGAAGGTAAGTCAAAGATGAGCACTGAGCAATTAGCAACAGTTAGGTTGGATTTTTGGAAAACCAGAACCACATTATTTATTATCATCCTTGGATGAAAAAGAAGAAAATAAAAATATTGACTAACACTCTACTATTCTAGTTGACCTGTTAGGGAAATTTTATATTCTAAGAAACATTTGGTGAGAATTTTGGTAAACTAATGTTTTATAGTTTTCTGAATTCTAATTTATTTTCAGATTTTATGCTTACTTAGTTTCATAATTTAGAGTCGAAATTTAAAATGTTTAGAAAAACTTTAAATTTTAAAAATAAATAAAACTACTAGAAACTCATAAAACAGGTCTTACTTTTGCTGATAGGGAAGGGAGCGTCGATTTTCCGGTAGATCCATCCTGCTCACGGGTTGGCTACTGCCGTGGATAACGTTTCTTGTGATCCATAGCTTGCTTTGTCGTTTGACATCTACATCACTTTTCATTAATGTGATATATACATAGTTTTCTGGCCTACGTAATCGATAATCGATAATCTCTCTCGGTCCACAGCACGGTGCGTACATGTTTGTCGCCATTGAGAAATCGCCGCCGTTTGGACCGTGTGCCCGTGGCGTTTCTCGCGTAATCAGTGAAGGTGTTGAACAAACTGGCCAGTGCTGCTCTGTATCTTGTGCAGCTATTCTTGTATAAACTTCTTTTAAGAGTATATTCAGAGCACGTACCACACTTACACCACCCTATGCTTACACGCATCCATAGATACATACTCTCACTAAACTCGCATGAGTGTGTAATGGTGAACACTAGTGTCAAATCTAGGATCAGCCATGCATCATTGTCACTTCAAGACTGGCACGCTTGTCCCTTTCCTCTTGTTTAATTAACTCTCTTCATCCATCAAATACTTTATTTTCACATTCAAAATTTATTAAAAAAACTTATTGTTACCTTGTTCTCTCGAGTCAATGTGTGCCCAATTAATAGGCTTCGATTAACCAAATAACACCAACCAACTTGCCTAAAAATAGAGTTAACAAAATTAGTAAGAGGTTATTTTTTGCACTACTAATCTAGCTAGCATCTAATAATTGCTAAAAATAAAGTTTTTTTAGATGGATTGATTAGTTACTATGTGCTTCGGCTGGAACCAAAAAGAAGTGTTTCTGCCAAGAAATAAACAACTAAACAATTAAGAAGATAAAGGATCAGGTTACTTTCAAAGATGTGACAGGTGATTGGTTAGTGATTTACAACAAGCTCAGCAACTAAACCGCTTGTTCGTGGATAAACCACATTAATATAGACTATATTGTTCCAGATGGAGATCCTATGATCTTCCTAGGTGCCATGTTATATATCTATGGTCACTAAGACTTCTATTTTGCCCCTGCTGACCGCTGCATAAGATTTTTTTTCCCATGGAAATGAAAGTGACATCGGGCAACAAAATCATCAACTGGTTGGAGGTAATTATCAGTCCCTGCCAAGTACCAATTGGAGAACAATAATGAGGAAAATTTGGCTGCAAGACATGTTACATGTTGGAGATATAGTTGTCCCACACATGAAATGCAAATGCATCACGTACCTCAAATAGCCTTGGCTGCTCCGCGTTTCTGAAGGACAGAACATATCATGAGCGAACCATATGACCTATTAATCAATTCAACACGCTCAATAATCACTTCAACTTGATTGCCTACATTCTAAAACCTATGAAGTTGATGGTCACATTTCCAAGGTGAGCTATCATTACGATTCAACCAAGACATCTTCACGACAAAACTTATACATCGTAATAATGAACCAACTGTCCCAAAATTGAAACAGGCCTGCAGTTTACGATGCTTTTCCGATGTATCTACTGTTCTTTCGAGCAGATGTTGGTCCAGAAAATGGTTACCGTTAGAATATCTTGCTCATAGGATTCAACTCTGTAGGTAAATGATCATAGTTGCCCGAATCAATGTCTGCCTGGAACATCGGCCGCTTCCCGTGTTCTCGCAAAACACCTGGTGCCAAGTGCTCCTTGCTTTGCGTCAGCATCACGTAGTTCGGATCAGCCCTTTGGTAACTGCATTTCATTAAGATCCACGAACAAAATGTGCTTAATAAGCCAATACAGCATTGATAATAACAAGAATAAATGAACAGAAGCATTTGCTTGCCGTTCTTGATGGTACTCAAAATCTCGAACAAACATAACATGCAAAAAATAAATAACAGAACCTTGGCAGTCTAAGATCCTCAACACGAATTCCAAATCCATATGATGTTGTCCCCTTCAAATGATCATTCACAGCTGTAGGCGCAAATTGATGTCAATGCAGGCAGTGAACAACTCAAAGTTAATTGTTGATAATTTGCCACTATCTCACTACTTCACTAGTATTCTTCTTTCCATGTTGACATGTTCTATGGATTCAGTTATTCTACTCCACCAGAATAAACCCACAGACAAATTTGACAATGGGCTATTCTTTTGGACAGTCACCCCCTTTGCAGATATAATAGTTGGCCTTGTTTTGTTGTTTATATGCAGATGTATTTGCAAGGCAGGCTTACACACCTGTGACACTAAATGTAAAGGACGGTCTCCACCATGACTTGAATGCCAGAGCTACAGAAGACTTGGAAGGACCCAGCTTTCCCTATAAAGAAGAGAGAAGTCGACATAAAAAATGAAGTAATGTTATAAGTACTTATAACCTAAAGATAAGGGTATCATGCATGCTAAATTCATTCCCATTGTTGTACCCCGTATATATTTCGCAATGATGCTTCAAAAAGTCAAACAAATAATCCAACAAATATGGTAAAAATCAGTCAATGGAAACTGTTCTGAAGATTGGGTTGAATTTTTTTGCACCAAGTAGAACCCCTCAAGCTCCCATTTAATTCATCTTCAAAGTTTCTCACATCATCAAGATGGGTTATATAAATTGTGTGCGGTACAAGGTGTGCATGCTCTGGCTGTACCGCCTAGACTTGAAACCTAACTGATGAAAATGAGATCAACTTAACCTTGAGTAGGAAGTTTTTATTGGCTTGCCAACTAGCAGCTAACTGAAATAAGGAATTGTTGGTGCTTTCTGATGGTTTATCCTTATCAATCCTATCAACAGTGAAAATTTAGTCAGCTGATATGATGAAAAACAGAGTAATATATCTTCATTTAAGGATTACCTTGTAGCCAATTCAAGCCCAAAATCGATGTAGTTGGTGATTCCAACAATCTGATCATCTTCAAAAGGATTTTTAACCTGGTAGATACAATCAGCACAAAGTCTCAACAAGCTTCAGCTTTCAAAACTTATTGGATATCATGATTCACTCTAACATTGAAGATTGAACATGAACGATAGTGCGATAAAACAGAAAAATGAGAAAACATAAAAACAAATCATCCTATGCACATAAACTGGAAAAAAGAAGCAGATATCTCTCTCCCTGTAATGATGTGCGATGGTCATAAAACATTTCTTGGTGACATGGAGATGTCCAAAGCCAATTATCAATAGAGTATCATGGAGTACAAATTCACTATTTAGCAGTTATCTTCAAATTCGCAATCAGGCAGACATCTTTGGATTCTGTTCTCTAAGCAAAGCGCTGCCTTGCATTGTCTACACTAACTTGAGAGGATGGTAGTTTATTCATTCGTAGTAGTCTGTACTATGTTCCAGTTGTCTAATTTGTCTAAATCTTGGTGGTGTCAGCAGCGGGGAAACACCAGGGATGGATGTTAACTGTATAAACTCTATAATAATTATTTTCACTTAGAAAAAGATAAGCATTTTTGTGTTTTTAACTAGCAGATATTTGTCTAATACTCTAACCTGTCGTAAAACTGATGCAGGAAAAAGGTTAAAAGAAAACTAAGAAAACCAGGCCATTAAGGATGCACAGAAAGTACTAAATTCTGAACTAATACTATAAAATTCCATTGAAGCATAAAATACTTGATGATCCTATTACTTTTCTTATCATCAAAGAGAAGTAACTTTTCATGAATTATAGTGAAAGAGAACTCTTACCCTTCTTTGAACAACCAGGTGCTGATAGAATGAGGCAATAAACTGCACATCAAGGGAAACAAAATATAGTTGCACATGAGACTCAGTGAAGACTAGAGTAGCTTGACGCATCATAATTGATTATTTTATTTGTGCTAGTGATGAACTTCCCAATGCTTTTTATCCACAAGTAACTAAATTAAAATAATTGTAAGCTGACCATTATTCCCTACCCAAAAGAAAGAAACAAGCACATAATCTGATAATCATCATGCTATGACACAGTCCATGTGATTCGTTATAGAATTCTTTAACATATGAAGTTTTCTTTTACAGCGAGGACATACTGTATGAGCTGCAACACTCTAGGTACTCCCTCTATTTCGAAATACTTGTCCAACCCTAATTATGTTGTAAACATAGATCAAGGATGTCACGTGCAGAGATATTTTCTAGAATACACGGCCGGTCTTGGCTTCTGCCCCGTCGGCGCGCCAGTGAGGTAGGGTTCCAATCTGGCCTGTTTTAATCTAATCTTGGATACTTTATTTCTTCCTGCTCGAAGGCATATTTATAACACATCCAAATAACCTACTAACTATTCTGAAGGAAATACAGCTATTCTTAAGGAAATACAACTTAAAACTCTTGAAGATCTAATCCCAAAAGATAATATTCCTAAATACTGTTATCTCTCATGGGTACTGTTATCTATAATAATGTTTTCTATTGCATCAAGATTTTTCTTTAGAAAAAATACAGACATATTTATACAGCTATGTTTAAAATTTGCATTTTAATTCATGCACCAACTGCCCATTGCTCCATCCGAGAAGGTAACTTACTAACTTGCTTACAGCATTGCTAAGGGATCAGAACAACTGCAAGCTAATTAACTGGGTGAAGCTTCTTAATTGAGAAACAGGAATAACTCAGACAAACCTCTGTACTTCTGGCAAGCTCTAGAGAAAAAATGAATGAAGGGCTGAGTGGGCTTGTTGATCCTACACCATAACTGATCGCATAGTTCCAGTTCTTCAAATCTGTATATGGCATTTTGTTTCCACCTATTGCAGAATTCACAAAACAGAGAATTAAGTATAGCACCATAATAAAAAAGCTCAAAAGGTCGAAATACATAATTGAATTGAATTATCCACATTTAAATATCTAAATGCAGCAAAGGCAGATGAATGCCAAGATAGTAGATACTAGAAGAAAACAAAAATATCTGCTCAACCTGGATATATGGGCACCTAGTGCTGGAACTATGTATTGTGTTTCCATGCTCCATGCCTTCAAAAAATAGACCCCAACAACCACCATAAAATTTCAACTTCTAACTCAACTCACATCATATAAAGATACCATTCACCATTAAGTTATTTTATCCCATCTTCAGTTTATCTACTTAGTCTTTGGATTTGAAATCTTACCAGTTGATAAACTAATCTACCTCTAATTACTGCGATCTTATGCTAATGTCAACAATTTAGGCTTCAGACTAGAAACACTAACTAAGTGGCTTGTATTGCACTCCTGCACTTAAGCTCCCTTTTCTCCCTACCAACCATGCTCCAAAGGGTAACTCAGCAGACCCTGCCAAAAAAGGTAATATCAGCGCATGGTTAAAATGAATATAGTACTATCATTAGGGAACTATGAGCTGCCTATAAATATTGTTAGGGCACTCTCTGGGGACATACTAATAGTTATTATTAAGAAAATAAACACACTATAAAGATTGGAAATTATGGTATGCTTCTAAACAGCCACATATCATATTCAGTCATAATTCAATAAATCACATGAGAAAGACAAATGGTTATGTACCAGGAAATGGCACAAAGGAAGCCCCAAAAGATAGATTCTCTGAACCATATCTTACACCCATGACACCATAATCCTCAGAACGCACCCTGCAAAACTTACCTCCCTTATTCTGGTGGTTTATAATCATAATTGAAAACAATCACATGAAAATCCTAAACTGTATTTGCTAACATTTCTTGATAATGTAAAAATATGTGGAAAACTCAAACAACTCCATGATGATTTGCAACTGAAACAAGACATGTAGTCTACCTGGTTCCCATTAGCAAAGGGAGTGTCCCAAATGCACCAATGTGATATTTAGGATAGTAAACACATGACCTAACCTGCAACATTCTGGATAAACAAGTTATGAGTGAATAATTTTCATAAATAAATAATGATTCTATTGATGATATTATCCATACAGCAAGAAAGTACTTACGTGTTTGAAGTTGACACGAGAAGGTCCACAAAGGTAAGGGGATCATCTAAATCTCTAATAAAATTCAGTAAAACATTTTTATGTTAGGATATACAATAAACTACATAAAAAACAAGGATTGGTAAAATATGGAACAATAAATACTTCTGCCAGCGAAATAGAGCATCTCCCTTCACTTGTGTTCCACGTATTTTATCAGCAGCTGCAGAAACCTAGTGAAATTAAGGTAGACAAAGAATTTCTCTTGCAATAACTAGAAGTCTATAATTCAGATCCATAAAAACATAGTTGACAAGAATAACATCACACTACACTTGAAATGCAGACCTATAAATGCTCTACAGAACTACAAGGAAGATAATGGGAAATAAATAAGTCACTAAATCTGAGTGCCCAAAAGTATCGCCTGAATACAATTTCTAGCACCCATGCAATATATGAAACAATGCAAGCAACCTCAGTTAATTTATTAGTCATACAATAACATTGCGACGATTAGGCCACCAAGTGTCCATTAATTCATGTGACAAGGTAGCATCTAATTGGCAACACTAGATCATAATCGACAGAAAAGACAAAAAAGGTAGAGGGGCAGACCTTTTCAAAAGCGTCATACACAAAAAAAATGGTGACAAAGCCATTAGGTGTACAATAACCATGACACAGTATATGAGAGAGAGAGAGAGAGAGAGAGATGAACTAATCTTGTTTCAACAAAAGAGTTATGAATAGAGACAGTAGTAATTGCTAGCAAATGATGCAACAGGAAAGAATAACTGTAAGATGGAGCGATTGGTGATCCACTGTTCTTCATTTCCTAGTAAGCTAAGACAGAAGGTATTAAGCTGGAAGAATCTGGAGCAAAGGAATAAAATAACATGGTAATGGCAAGTCATGCTTGACAGGATACAGTGGCAATCAAATCAACATGAGGATCCTCCAGCGGCTTCAACATGATCCTTGAGGTCATATTCCCCGCATCAAAGTAGTCCTCAAACAGATTCTGCAGCGAGAGCTTCCCAAACATTAGCTCGTATGCTGGCACCGACATCCTGCGTATTTAGGTCCAAAACCATTTCAGTGAATCACAATAACCGATCAGAGGCTAACTATGTAGAGACCTGTCATCCTTCTAGGAGCATCCCAATTAATCATAAGGCACAAAGGAATCGTAAATCCTATCAAAAGGCTTGCGTCCGCTCAATATGTCAGACAGAAATGTGCATTCCCAGGAAAAGCTATCCGAATCGGGAGCCAAACTGCAACCAACCGGTGTGAATGCCATGGGACCATTTCACCAATCCAAAACTTCAGTTCAGAATATAGAAACGATGGAGTGCTGAGTTATCATTAATCATGATCTTTAGGTTCTATTTGTTTCAGCTTGAAATTACAGTAATCCAGTTTATAGAAAAAAGTTGGATTGAACTAGTTTATTGAATTGTTATAATCTGTACTCTAAATTATAATAAGCTGATATAATAAATTAGTCTATTTATTTCAGCTTATAAAAATAAATTGGATCATTATAGTCTCAAACATAACTTAGTCTAAGCAATTAGGTGGAATCTGCAAGAGCCCCTAGTTACTGAGCTACTGAAGTGAATCATGTACATCCCGTTTGAATCAACCGAGAGCATAAATCGAGTGTGCCACTGGTAAACCACTTGCTCCTGACGCAAACTCTAGATTTAGTTTGGGCCTTAGTTTGGGGAGGAGAGAGGGGAGAAGATGGGGAGAACGGCGGCGGCAGCCGACCTGGTGCGGGCGGCGATGGGCGGGTAGTCGAAGAGAGGCGGCACGAGCACCATCGGCGGCGGCGGTTCCGCCTTGCTCCAGAAGACCCCCATCTCCGACAACGCCTCTGGGACTGGGTACGAGATGCCCACTGCCCCTCCTTTCTCTGATTCTCTCTGGCTGCCCTCGCTACTTCATCACTCTGTTTTTCTCTCCAAAATAAGAGAAAATTGATAATTTATCACCGTTAAGTTTAGGCTCCGATTATTTGTCGCTCTAAAATTTTGTTTTGATAAAATACCACCATAAACTTTACTCTTGTTGATTTTTTGTCATTCTGTCATTTTTTAATTCATTTTGCATTTTTCCTCCCTGTGAAAAGACCAGTACGCCCTTCTGTGAGGCAGGCGCCAATGGAGGATAGATTAGCTCAATAGATTATCTTCAGCCGGCCACCGTTCAGGTACTGCATCTCGCTGTTTCTTTACTAGCTACGCAAATAATTCTGTACTATGACCACATCCTCCAGATTTTATAAGATGATGCTTAATCGATTCACATCCCTGGTCCCAGATATTCTGATAATTTACAGAACAGAAGAACAGTAAGGGCTTGTTGCAATTTTCTCACAACTGAAAATAAATTAAGGAGAACAGAAGAACAGTAAGCCAGTAAGGGGTGGCAGTAGGGCGTCGGGAGGGGCTGCCAGATGTGAAATCCAAGGACGCACTGAATTAAAAATAAAAAGGGTAGAACTGGTCTTTTTACATGGAGGAAAAATGCAAAATGAATTAAAAAACAGCAGAATGACAAAAAATTAACAAGAGCAAAATTTAGGGTGGCATTTTATCGAAGCTGAATTTTAGGGTGACAAATAATTAAAACCTAAACTTAATTAACAGTGGCAAATTATCAATTTTCTCCCCAAAATAACAATGCGTTTGTTTGGAACATGCAAATTTCACGATTGCCGGTTAACATTTTCCTTATAAACTCTTTAAAAGGCTATCTGTTAAGGAAATTGGTTATTCGTCACTTAAGTGGGCTTCGCAAAATTACCACTATGAAGAATCGCTTCACAAAATTGCCACTCCCAACGTTGCTTCTTTGTTTTTACTGCCATTTTTTCCTTTTCAGTATTTCTAAAATTCCTTTTCTATTTTCTCGCACCGGAAATAACCTATTTGCCCCTGGCATATTCTATCTCATGCAAAGACTCGCTATAGAAATACTCCTGTCTGTTGAAATATCGATACAATCGTTTGATCTACATCCACTTCTGTGTTGGATCCGAAACAAATGAACAGCAAAATAGCATTGCTCATTTCAGATCATAAGCCAGTTTCTCAAAGTCTGTACAAATAACAAATGCTCTTTGCTATGTAACACAAATGAAATTTGACTAACTGAACCAAAACTCGGGTGTCTTAAGAAAGAGCGGCGGCGACTGTGCCCTACGGAGGGCGGCGGGGAGGAGGCGCGGAGGGCGGTGGGTTGGCGGCAGCAGCGGCGCCGATGGGGGCGCGGAGGGCGGCAGTGCGTGAGCTGGTACACGTGCGCACAGGCGCACAACAGTCTTTTAACGCAACACAGCAGGGCAAATAGATCATTTCTAGCGTGAGAAAACAGAAAAAGAAATTTAGAATTGCTGAAAAGGGAAAAATGGCAGTGAAAACAAAGAAGCAACGTTGGGAGTGGCAATTTTGCGAAGTGGTTTTTCAGAGTGACAATTTTACGAAGCCCACTTTTGAAAGTGATAAATAACTAATTTCCTCCTATCTATTATATGGTGTATTCGTATAGTTCTATTTGACACAAATTATAGATCTCTTAGGGCAACTCTAGCCAACATCCCATCCCATCCCTCATCTCATTTTGAGGTCTAAAACACAAAAAATACTTCTCCAACCGGTCTCCTATCTGAACCCCGACGGATGAGGATCCCTCGTTCCTCTCTCCTCGTCCCCCACATCTGAGCGACTCTCATCCTGAGCCTCATCCACCGAGCGGGCCAACAGCCATCTTCCCGTGCCGCCGTGGAGATCTCCGAGCTGGTACGTCCCTGTTCCCCTCTTCTCGTTATTGTGGCATCCATGGCTGCTTTCTCGGCTTCTAGATGGGTGGAAGACGAGAATACGAAATATACCTCGTAGATCTGGGCGGCGTGGCCGCCACCGCTTGCCGGCCGCCTGTGCTGGGCCGCCTTGATCTGCTGTTGCGCCCCTGATTTGCGTCGCCCTCTGCTAGCCAACAAGGTCGTGCCCCTGCTGTGCCGCTGCTACTGTGCGCTGCTGTGCGCCCCCTGCTGCTGTGCGCTGCTCGTGGCCCTGCTGTGCCGCTGCTGTCGCGCGCTGTTGTGCGGCCCTGCCGTGCGCTGCTGTATGGCGCCATACGTTGGTGCCGTGGGTTGCAGAGTGAAGACAGAGAGAGAGGGAGTGCTGCAAAGTGAAGACAGAGAGAGCAAGTGCTGTGAATGTAAAATTTAGAGTGTGGTGAGAAGTAAAGACTGGCATTATTTAATTAATTTTGGCTTGTGCTTGATTCTTTTTTAATGAAAAGGTTGTGGTTAATTTGTTAATATAGTCAATTCCTATATCCAGGAAGAACAAATGGAGAGTTGGGTTGATTCGCTCTCAGGCAATGGGGACAACAACGATCTGTGTTTTGATGACTTTCAAGTTGAAACACATGTTGAACAAGTTGCTGAACATTGTACTCCCTCCTGAAACTAAGTAAGAAGAGGACTAGAAATTTCATTCCCCAGGAAGACACTATGTTGGTGAAAGCATGGCTAGAAATTAGCTTGGATCCAGTTCAAAGCACTGATCAAACTCGTAGTACTTATTGGAAGCGAATTCATGATTATTATCATGAGCACAAGACTTTTGAGTCCAAGCGTAATAACAGTTCTCTCTCTCACCGTTGGGGTATCATCCATAAAAGTGTTAATAGATTTTGTGGATGGTATACTCAAGTTCAGAACAGAAGATAAAGCGGGCTGACAGAGCAAGATAAGGTAAGTTGTTTAATTCTGTTAATTGATTGAAAATGTATATCTTTTGTGCATGGTAGCCAACATATGTTTTTTGTATAGATAGAACGGGCAAAGGAATTGTACCAGGAAAAATATCCGGAGGGGAAACCATTTATTTTCATGCACTGCTGGAATAAGCTGCAACATGAGCAGAAGTGGACTGATCTAGGTTGTGAGACCTCTCAAAGCTCTCAGAAAAAACAAAAGACTTCCTCAACCACAAATCCAAGGTCATGTACACCTAGAACTCATGAAAGTAAGTATGCTGATGAAGAGGACGGACCAAGTCATACATCACCAAGGAAAGGAAGGCCAGATGGTAAGAAGAAGGAGAAAGCACGCAGAGGTAAAAATCCTAACTCTCAAGGAGAAGGCCTTTACATGGAGGCAATGGAAAAATTGTGGGCAAAGAGAGAAAAGGCCGAACATATGAGGGAGATTAAGAAAAAAGAACGTAATGATGAGAGGCTTGCGGTAGAGACTAGAAGGCTTGAAATCAAGCAAGAAGTAGCGTATAGGAAGCTGGATTTAATGTAACGAGAAATAGAGTTGAAACAGAGAGAAGATGATGAGAAAGTTATGAACATAGACCTTAATGGTATGAGTGAGGGACAAAAGATATTTTATAAGACATTGCAGAATGAGATCATTGCTCGACGTTGTGGTGGTGGCAACTAGAAACATCGTGTTTATTTGTCTTTTGTGTGTGCACTATGAAAAGACCTCTCTGTTATTTAGTTGGCATGTAAGCAGCTAGACTTGCTGAAGTCTTGCCTCTTGAACTGTTATTTAGTTGGCATGTAAGCAGCTAGACTTGGTGAAGTTTTGCCTCTTGAACTTACTTACTTAGCATGTAAGACTTGCTGAAGTCAGACTCTCGAGCAATGTGGTGAATTTGGACTTGTGAACTAGTTTGAAATGTAATGTGCAATTTGGATTTAGAATGTGTGTGTAAATTTGTGCATGTGATGCCAAATACAAGTGGTAGAATAATCTTTTTTTGTTTTCCTGGAAAAAAATGGATGCTTATTTGACTGATACATGATTGAAGGGTACATGACTGATAAAATAGAAGGTACTCTACTGGTAAAAATAGATGGTACAAGACTACATGGATATGAAGGTTCAGTACTGATACATGTCCGAGTGATGCTGCCAAAGGTGCTCGATAAGATCTTGCTGAAGTTGGGCGTGGATTTGCCTGCTTGTGATATTGTGATGAGCTTGTAGGAATTCATGGAACTCCTATGTACGATTACGAACTTCAAGTGGAGTAGGTCTCACAAGCTGGCCTACACCCTCGTAGTGGACATCTTCGTCTTCATCTTCACTTCGCTCGTCTTCAACGATCATGTTGTGCATGATGACACAAGCTGTCATTATTTGTCTAAGTGTCGCTTTATCCCACATATGAGCTGGTCCGCGAACAATGGCAAATTGAGCTTGTAGAACCCCAAAAGCCCTTTCCACATCCTTTCTAATCGCTTCTTGTGCCTTGGCAAAGTATTTCTCCTTGTTCCCTTGGGGATTTGTTATAGTCTTCATAAATGTCGCCCATTGAGGGTAGATGCCATCTACAAGGTAGTAACCCATTGTATAATTATTACCGTTAACAGTAAAATTAACTTTTGGGGCATCTCCTTCGGCTAGCCTTGCAAATAGATAGGAACGATGAAGGACATTGATATCATTGTGTGACCCTGGTAAAACAAAAAAAGCATGCCAAATTCAAAGATCATGCGATGCAATAGCTTCGAGTATTATTGTAGGCTCGTGCTCATGGCCAGTATATTGCCCGCGCCATGAGTTAGGACAATTCTTCCACCTCCAATGCATGCAATCCAAACCCCCAAGCATTCCAGGAAAGCCCCTCCGCTGCCCGATTGTAAGTAATCTACTTGTGTCATTCTCATTAGGGGATATCAGATACTCCTCTCCAAACACGTCAACAACTGCTGTGACAAATCTTCTAAGGTTTTCTATGACAGTACTTTCACCAATACGAATGTATTGATCCATGAAATCAGCTGGTACTCCATAACTAAGCATAAAAAAAGCTGCAGTAATCTTTTGTTGGGTTATGGGGAGACTACGCTAGCGTTTAATTTCAAAAATTTACCCCGTTAGCCCAAGAACTATGCGTGTAATGGGATCATGGATCGTTACCTTGAACCACGAGACGCGCTCGGGCAGCGGAAGTAGAGTTGGAGTAGCGCGGTCTCGAGCAACTCTTCTCCCGGCTTCGTTCGTTCGTCGGCGATCCGGCGAAGAAGACGACGCGATCCGACGATCCGACAAACTCCGCAGGAAGAAGATGAGCACAGATGCAGCAACGGTGCCTCTACGGTATCCACACGTACAAGGACAGGATCACCTCACGCCGGCGTGCTAGCACCACTCGCGAGATCTAGAAGATCAATCATAACATTTGTGATCGTGGAGAGAGGAGAGGTGGCGGCTGGGGTTAGGGTGAAGTAACAATGAACACCAGCCTCCACGTGCTAGCCCCACCCCTCTTTATACAGTGCATCAACGTGGGCCTTTAATCTGCATTAAAGCCCAACAGATCTAATCTGTTCACAAGGTCCGGAACTTTCGGCTATAGCCGGAACTTCCGGCCACCGGAACTTCCGAAATAGACCTTCTGTATCGAATTAATTCTCAACCCAGAACTTTCGGTCCAACCGGAACTTTCGGTTCTCAGAACCTAGAACTTCCGGTTCATCCAGAAAATCGAACACTGGGACTGACCCGGAACTTCTGATCCTACCAAAACTTCCGGATGCTCCAGAACCCGGAACTTCCGGTTCCCCCAGAATTTTCTTGGGCACAATTCCATCAATCTTCCACTTGCACAAGAACCAATTCTTTGCAAGATTCGAATTCCATCCCCTTAAACGTGCGACCTGATAGGTTCATACGCAAACGGCCACTACCCAAAAACTCATTTCCAGATAGCTGATCAATAGCGGCACCTAGCAGCACATATTGACCCCCGAAAATATACAAAGTCAAAATCATACTCTCTGAACCTTGATATACACACACACCAAACCCTTTACCATACGACATCAGTCAAGCTCAAGACGAGATACGTGCCACCCTTGTTGGATAGCTCGGCATTTCACTCGATCAAATAGTGGATTCAATCATGACTAACTCTTTAGTCATAGTGGCATGGCCATGCACTTTTCCAATCCAACTACCTCGAGGAGCCCTGAGACGTCTCTCCCGTTATTAGGAGGGGTAAATTCTATCTTGACCGCTCACATCCCATGACATGTTTCGTGACACACCCGAAAGTAACCTTTATAACTACCCTGTTACGGAATAGCGTTTGGAAGCCCCTAAGTGTGCTACTACACATTCTGGAATCAATGATGATCTCAAGTCTAAAGATTCTGCAGGTACACCATTTGAGATGACAACTGATGGCACATTACAATAACAATCTCAGCAGTATCTCAAGATGGGTCTATCCAACTCCATGTTCACTAACATAAGTCCACATCACTGATTTGACATCTCTATGTCTATGATCTGTGAAACATGATCATCAATCAGACGGATGTGCTAATCTATAAATCATCACTGTCCCACATGACGATATGAGATTAGGGATCATTTTAAACAACATCATAACACAAAGAGTCTCACAAACAAGTCATCAACTTGCTGATCGATGTAAAAGACATTTATTCAAGGACAAGATAACAAGTTATCCAAATGTACATCAGCATAGACAAGACACTTTCTCTCACATACACTGGACTCACTCACGTAAGTATCTAATACCCATTGAGCTCAAGTGCGCCTCATGCTT
>KE371618.1:333105-344773 GCA_000418225.1 Zizania latifolia | reverse complement strand
CTCTGCCTCCGCCATCCCACCGTCTCTGTCTCCACCTCCGCAGTCCCACCATCCGGCCGTCTCCGTCTCCGCCGTCCGGCCGTCTCCGTCTCCGCCGTCCGGCCGTCTCCGTCTTCGTCTTCCGGCCATCTCCGTCTCCGCCGTCCGACCTTCTCCGCCCTTTCGTTTCCACCAACTTCGCATCCGCCTAGCCGTGCGAGGTTTGATTGTTGGGGAACGGGTAGGCTACACTAGCAAAAAAAACTTTTTCTATCTCGTTCAACCCAGGAACCATGTGAGTAATAGGATCATGGATCGTTACCTCTAGTTACGAGACCCGCTAGGGCAGCGAAAGAAGAGTTGGGGAAGCGCATCATCGATCAACTCCACCCAGCTCCGTCCAATCGTCGGCGGCGAAGACGATGCAACCTTGTGATCCTCACATCGAGATGATCAGCACCGCAATTGCAGCAGCGCCTCTACGGTATTCACACATACAGGGACGGGATTACCTCACGCCGGTATGCTAGTACCGCTCGAGAGGTTAGGGGAGATGCGGCCACAGCAGGTGAGGCCATGGGAGAGGTGGTGGCTAGGATTAGGGTAGGGGCAAAAGCAACAGCATCCTTTTCGTCCTAGCCCCTCCTCTTCTTATATAGTACCCTCTCATGGGCCTTTAATCAGTATTAAAGCCCAATAGATCTAATCTGTTCGGCTGGCCCGAAAGTTCTGGTCCAGGCCCAGAACTTCCGAAAGTAACCTTCTGTACGAATTTATTTCTGTCCGGAACTTTCGGATCCAGAACTTCTGGTCAAACCGGAACTTCCAAAAATAACATTATGTATCGAATTTATTTTGACCCTGTTAACGGCAAAATTTGGTAAGGCCCAAGCTCAACAAAGTTTTGGTACGGTCAATAAAAGTCAAGGAGTCTGGTCAAAGCACGGTCAGTGAAGCCCGTCCGCAACGCACATGTGTGACCGGATAAAGATACAAAGAAGCCGATAAAGGAGGGGATAGATTTTCCTGCGAAGATAAAGATAGAATCGGTTGCAGTCGTATCCGCATAGGACGGCAAGTCTCCGGACTATAAATATGTAAATTTTAGATTAGAATAGGAATCAATCAACAGATCAATCAACTTTCGGCGCATCGCCAAACTTGCCATCGGCGAGTTCTTGCTCTCCCGCGAGGCTGCATCGTTTCGATCTCCGGCGAGGGGTAAGTTCCGCCAAACATGTATTGATTCGTAGGTCTAAGGCTTCATCGGTTAGGTCCGACATCTTAGTCTATGTATCGATCATGCTGTATCAGATGCATGGTTTAGATCAAACATATTAGTCTAAGGCTTCATCGGTTAAGTTCGACATCTTAGTCTATGTATTTGATTCACATCATGTATCGTTCATCTGGACGAAGTGTGTTCCGATATGTTTAGCATTATGATTTGCTGTGATTTAGCGACTGTCTGGTTCGGTCTAATCTTGCGATTACAATAAAGGATAATGCGAACACAGATCGGGCATGCTAAGGCCAGGTTCTATCGGAGTATAAGCTGATAGGTTATCTCATGTCTGTCAATGCTACACGCTTAAATTTCACGATGATTCAGGGTATCGGAGTCGGGCGGTACGCATCGGCCTGGCGTTATTTCACTTGTCTTGCTTTTACGACCCGATGCTGGCCCAGATACTATTTTCAATTGCTTTCACAGATTAGTTGGTTCAGGCCGATGCCGATGTCTCGATAGGTTTCACAGTAGATCTATTTCTCGTACATCGTGCACCCGATATGCTGCGTTGATTGGCCTTTACCATGTTCTTATTGTATTTTATTTACAGTCATTCAATAGATAGTTCGATACGCGTTGAAACCATCGGCTCGATAGCCGATAGGTGTTACTACTTACGGTTTTCTTGTTTATCTTATCAGTTACAGGATCAAACTGATTGGCACGCCACGAACCACAAATTTAGGACCTGCACTAGAGTTAAGCAGATCTCTCAGGTCACGCGTGTGACCAAAAACTTCACCAACAGACCCGGAAGTTCCGGTTCCACCCGAAACTTCCGGTTCATCTAGAATTCACCTTTCAGGCAGGCCCGGAACTTCCGGTCCAACCGAAACTTCCGGTTCCCCCCAGAATTCTCTTAGGCATATTTCCATCAATCTCCCACTTGCACAAGAGCTAATTCTTACAAGCTTTAAATCCCATCCCCTTAATGTTGTGACTCGATAGGTTCATATGCAAACGGCCGCTACCCAGAAACCCTTTTTGGATCGCAAATCAATAGCGGTACCTAGCAGCACATACTAATCCCTGAATGTATACAAAAATCATATCAACTGAACCTTGATATACTCATGCACCAATCCCTTTACCACATAACATCAGTCAAGTTCAAGGTGAGATTCGTGCCACCCTTGTGATAGCTCGACACTTCACTTGATCAAGTAGTACATTAATCATGATTAACTCTTTAATCATAGTAGCATGGCCATGCACTTTTCCAATCCAACTATCTCGAGGACCTAGAGACGTCTCTCCCGTTATTTAGGAGGGGAAAATTCAATCTTGATCGCTCACATCCCAAGACATGTTTTGTAACATATCCGAAAGCAACCTTTATAACTACCCAGTTAGAGAATAGCGTTTAGAAGCCCCTAAGTGTGTTACTACAGATTCTGGAATCAATGACGATCTCATGTTAAAGGATTCTGTAGGTACACCATTTGAGATGATAACTGATGGCACATCAAGAATAACAATCCCAGCAGTATCTCAAGGTGGGTCTATCCAACACCATATTCTCTAACATGTGTCCATATTACTGATTTGATATCTCTATATCTATGATCCGTGAAACATGATCATCAATCAGACAAATATGCTAATCCATAAATCATCACTGTCCCACATGATGATATGAGATTAGGGATCATTTAGAATAACATCATTATAAAACAAAGAGTTTTAGAAACAAGTCACATACTTGCTGATCAATGTATCCAAGGAACAAGATAACCAATTATCCAAAATACATCAGCATAGATAAGACTCATTCTTTCACATACACTAGACTCTATCACACAAGTATCTAATACCCATAGAGTTCAAGTGCGTCTCATGCTTAGGCTGCAAGAGAGGTTTCGTCAATGGATCGGCAATGTTCGAATCCGTGTGCACCTTACATATCTTTACATCACCTCTATCTATGATCTCTCAGATGAGGTGATAGCGCTATAGTATGTGCTTGGACTTCTGGTGCGACCTAGGCTCCTTGGCTTGTGCAATGGTACCTCTATTATCACAATAGAGGTCTACTGGACTTGATACACTAGGGACAATGTACTCGGCCTCTATTGTTGAATTTGCAACCGTTTCTTGCTTGGAACTCTTCCAACCCACTGCGCCTCCATTAAGACAGAACAAAAATCTAGATTGCGATCTCGAATCGTCCTTGTCGATTTAGAAGCTAGCATTGGTGTAACCATTTACAACGAGCTCCTTCGCACCTCCGTAGACTAGGAACATATCCTTAGTTCTTCTCAAGTACTTAAGGATACTCTTTACCATCGCCCAGTGACATTCACCCAGGTTTATTGGTATCTGCTCGTAACACTTAAAGCATAGGAAACATCTGGACGTATACAAAGCATGGCATACATGATGGATCCGATTGCGAAAGCATACGAGATCACACTCATCTTCTCTAGCTCATCAGGTGTCGAAGGACACTGACTCTTGTTGAGAGTAATACCATGTGACATTGGCAAGAAACCATTCTTGGAATCCTGCATATTAAACTGTTTCAATACCTTATCAATGTACATGCTTTGGCTTAGTCCAACTAGCTTTCTCGATCTATCTCTATAGATCTTTATACCCAATATGTATGCTGCCTCTCCAAGATCATTCATTGAGAAACTTTTTCACAACGAAGATTTAACAGCATCGAGCATTGGAATATCATTTCCGATCAATAATATGTCATCTACATATAAGACCAGAAATGTAAGTGCACTTCCACTAGCCTTTTTGTAAACACAAGGCTTCTTCTTCATTCTTGATAAAACCAAACCCTTTGATCACTTCATCAAAACGAAGATTCTAACTCCGAGAAGCTTGCTTCAGCCTATAAATAGACTTTTGAAGCTTGCAAATTTTTCTAGTATTTTTCGGATCGACAAAACCTTCAGGCTGTGTCATGTACCTATCATCGCTTAGGTTTCCATTAAGGAAAGCCGTTTTAACATCCATTTGCTATATCTCATAGTCATAATATACGGCAATTGCTAGGATGATCTGGATAGACTTTAGCATTGCGACGAGCGAAAATGTTTCATCATAATCAACACTTTGAATTTGCTTGAAACCTTTCGCCACCAATCGTGCCTTATAGATATGAACATTTTCATGAAAGTCTATCTTTTTCTTAAAAATCCACTTACACTCGATAGTTTTGACACCATCAGGTGGATCAACCAAGTTCCAAACTTGATTTTTTTGCATGGATTCTAACTCGAATCTTATGGCTTCAAGCCATTTCTTAGAGTCTAGTCCCATCACCGCTTCCGAGTAGGTCTTAGGTTCATTATTGTCCAACAATAATATGCCGTGCTGCCCCGTGGTTAGAAACACAAACCGCTTGGGTGCACGACTAACCCTTTCCGACCGACGTGGGGCTGGTGTCTCGACAATAGGTTCTACAACATCTTACATATCGAGTTGTGGTTCAATAGGAGCTGAAACACTTTCTAGTGGTTCTCGAATCTCTTCGAGTCACACCGTGCTCCCACTAACTCCTTTCGAGAAAAACTCTTTCTAAAGAAAAACACCATTTCGGGGCAACAAATAATTTGTCTTCTTTCCGGTTATAGAAGTAATATCCTTTGGTTTTCCTAGGATACCCCACAAAGAAGCACTTATCAGATTTAAGAGTGAGCTTATCAGACGTTAAACGTTTTACATAGGCCTCACAATCCTGTATCTTTAGAAAAGACAATCTGGGACGCTTCCTAGTCCATATCTCATATGGTGTCCTCTCTACAGATTTAGATGGAACGCTGTTTAAGGTGAAAGCAGTAGTTTCTAGAGCGTATCACTAGAAGGACAATGGAAGATCATATTGACTTATCATTGATCGGACCATGTCTAACAAAGTTTGGTTCCTTCGTTCGGACACCCCATTCCATTGAGGCGTGCCTGGTGGGGTCAGCTGTGGAACAATTCCACACTGCTTTAGATGATCAATAAACTCATAGCTCAAATATTCACCTCCATGATCTGATCGTAGAAATTTAATTGTCTTGCCTATATAATTTTGTACCTAATTCTGGAACTCCTTAAACTTTTCAAAGGATTCAGACTTATGCCTCATCAAGTAGATGTAACCAAATCTACTAAAGTCGTCGGTAAAAGTGATGAAGTACTGAAACCACCTCTGTCTGTAGAACTCATTGGTCCATATACATCTGTATGTACTAAGGCCAACAATTCATTCACCCTCTCACTTTGACCAGTGAAAGGTGTCTTAGTCATTTTACCAAGTAAACAAGACTCGCATGTGTTAAATGATTCAAAATCAAATGACTCCAGAAGCCCATCTTTATGGAGCTTCTGTATACGCTTCTCATTTATATGACCTAGACGATAATGCCAAACATAAGTGGGATTCAAATCATTAAGCCGAGGCTTTTTCGTATTAATGTTATAAACATGTGTATCCTCAAGATTCAGAATATATAATCTATTCATTAATGAACAAGTACCATAGAGCATATCATTCAAAAATATCGAACAACACTTGTTCTTTATTATGAATTCATAATCATCTTCCTCCAAACATGAATAAGAGATAATGTTTCCGCCCAAGGCAGGAATGTAACAACAATTATTCAATTCCAAAACTAATCCTGAGGGTAGCGACAAAGAATAAACGTCGACGGCCAACGCAGCAACTCTTGCACCATTGCCAACGGGCACATCCAATTCGCCTCTTGCACACTTCCTTATCCTATTTAGTCCCTGCAACGATTTGCAAGTGTGAATCATTGATCCGGTATCAAATACCCATGAATCACTTGGACGAGTAGCAAGATTAATTTCAATAACATTTATACCTGAAGTGGAAGTCTTCCCTTCTTCTTGAGTTTTTCCAAGTACAACTTACAGTTCCTCCCCCAATGACCAATCTTATGGCAGTAGTGGCAAGTGTCAGAAGTAGCAGGGCCAACCTTGGACTTTCCAGCAGGTTTAGGCTTGGAGCTCGTGATCTCATCTGAAGCTTTAGCCTTGCCCTTGCGTTTTCTCTTCTTGCTATCCTTCTGAACAATCATCACATGACTAGAGCTTTTCTTAATGCTTTCCTCAACAGTCTTTAGCATCCCATACAATTCAGCCATGCTTTTCACTATGCTGTTCATATGAAAGTTCAAAATGAACGGCTCGAAGCTTGAAGGGAGCGACTAGAAAATCACATCCGTAGCCAACTCTTGGTCAAGGGGAAAACCAAGTTTTTTTAGGCTCTCAATGTAACCAATCATCTTAATCACATGAGGACTGACTGGACTGCCTTCTGTCAACCTGCACACAAACAAGGACTTTGAGGTGTTGTGCCTCTCGACCCGAGTTTGGTTCTCAAACATGCCTTTGAGTCCCACGATCATATCGTAGGCATCCCTGTTTTCATATTGCTTCTAAAGCTTAGAGGACATACATGCAAGCATGAGACAACTAACATCAATTGAATCGTTGGCGTGCTTCTCATAAGTCCTCCGATCTACGGCAGATGCATTATCAGCTGATTCATCAGGATAGGGTTCCTCTAGAACATATTCCTTTTTCTCTTGTTTAAAAATATTCTCAAGTTTCTATGCCAATCAATAAAGTTTATTCCAGAAAGTTTTTCTTTTTCAAGAATTGATCGCAAATTAAAACTGGAAGTGTTGCTAGCAGTAGGTGCCATGATCTATAACAAAAATACAAGTTTCAGCACTATGCTATATGAATCTTCTATCAAATAAAAGATGCTCCACTATATGATATACAATCGTTTTGCCTCTTACGACATGTAGTGGGACAAGATCCATATTCAACTAACTTCTAGTGAGCTTTGACATCACTGCTAGAAAATTAGTGATATAGGTAAGCAACTATTTGCTAATCACATCCCTATGTGACTCTTAATTGTTGAGGTAGCATCCAATGCCTCGACGTCTAACTCCATGCCCCAAAGCCTAAAACCGTTTTGATAGCTTTGTTAAGCAAAGCAATACTATGCTTGTGGATGTCTGACATCCACCCTAACTGGTTAAGATAAAAGATGACACACTGCTTTGGTAGGCCTACTATACAATGATCAAAAACCTTCGTAGGTGTAGCTATTGGAAAGGGCATCAATGACTCTTAATTTTCTGAGGAAAAATATTCTAACATGGTAACAATGCCTACCGCATACAAAACATAAAAGAATAGTATGACAGGAACATAAGTAAATATCATAGGTTATCATATTAACTGTGACATAGTATGACCATTCTTATATGGTGATCTCCATCCCCAGGGTTCCTGTCCTTCGGGTCATCATGCTTTAAGCCTCCATGATCTTGTATCAGTCTATTACATCTAATATCACTATATAAATTACATGAGAAGAAGCATCACATGTCGACACGCGGGTCATACAACAATAGAACAGTCTTAGGCTATAATTAACCATAACACGCAGGCCATGAAAATTACATACATGCATCATATACATTACAAGGCCATACCAGTCACAACATTCTCTGCAAAAACGAGTTAAGTGTAGAATCTAGGCGTGACTCAAAAGTAGATCTGGAACTTCTGGCTCAAGGCCTAGAACTTCTGAAATCACCCTTCTGTATCAAATTTATTTTGATCCAGAACTTCTGGGTCAAACCCGGAACTTCCGAAAATAACCTTCTGTACAAAAATTATTTTAGCCCGGAAGTTCCGACTGAAACCCGGAACTTCCAAAAATCCGATGCAAGAACAATAGATCTAATCTATTTCCACCACATATCACCTATATGTGTATGATCCAGATCAAAAACTACGCACGTAGGCTCTGATACCACTGTTAGGGAATGGGTAGGCTACGCTAGCAAAAAAATAAAACTTTTTTACCTCGTTTAACCCAAGAACCATGCGAGTAATGGGATCATGGATTGTTACCTCTAGTCATGAGACGCGCTAGGGCAGCGAAAGTAGAGTTGGGAAAGTACGTCCTCGATCAACTCCGCCCAGCTCCAACCAATCGTCGGTGGCGAAGACGATACAACCTTGCGATCCTCACATCGAGATGATCAGCACCGCAATTACAGCAGTGCCTCTATGGTATCCACACGTATAGGGACGAGATCACCTCATGCCAGTATGCTAGTACCGCTCGTGAGGTTAGGGGAGATGCAGCCACAGCAGGTGAGGCCACGGGAGAGGTGGCGGCTAGGATTAGAGTAGGAGCGAAAGCAACAGCAGCCTTTTCGTCCTAGCCCCTCCTCTTCTTATATAGTGCCCTCTCATGGGCCTTTAATTAGTATTAAAGCCCAACAGATCTAATCTGTTCGTCTGGTCCAGGCCTAGAACTTCCAAAAATAACCTTCTGTATAAATTTATTTCTATCCGAAACTTTTGGTCCTACCGGAACTTCCAGACCCAGAACTTCCGGTTATACCGGAACTTTCAAAAATAACATTTTGTATCGAATTTATTTCGACCCAGAAGTTTCGGTTCCACCCAGAACTTCCGGTTCGTCCAGAACTCACCTTTCTGGCAGGCCCAGAACTTTCGGTCCAACTGGAACTTCCGGTTCCTTCAGAAACCAAAACTAGGGCTGGTCCGGAACTTTCGGTCGAACCGAAACTTTCGGTTACACCAGAACCCAGAACTTCCGGCCTTAGGCCAGAACTTTCGTTTTCCCCAGAATTCTCTTAGGCATATTTCCATCATTAATGCCCCCTACTCTCACATTGTTTGGATTTAGGGTTTAGCTAGGGTTTAGACATCGATTGAGAGAGCTTCCCTGCTGTTTGTAGAGCAAAGTGTACATAATAACTTTGCTCAAAGTAATACTCAGATCATTTACTTTTAGAAGCCGATGCACTTTCACATTTCACTTGTGCCAAAATGTTGGTCCTCAGTTTCATTCATGATATTGGATTTTTGCGTACACCTTTGAGGATTGAAATGATCTAGTGTATGTATATGTTTGAGAGTGTATAATGTGTTTTGGCTTGTAATTTTTGTATATAATTTTTAAGTATACTTCTTTGGCAGTGTATGTATATGTTTGAGAGTATATAATGTATCTTGGCTTGCAATTTTTGTATATAATTTTTGAATATACTTCTTTGGCAGTGTATGTATATGTGCAAGAATGTATATATTTGAGTATACCTTTAAGTGTATGAGCTTTTGACTTCTCGATACTAATGTAATATGATTATGTTATTCTTCCGCTTCCACTCGTCTAGCTGCATCCGCTCGAATTTTTACATTCAAAATATTGAGTTTTGTTTATTAGGGTTTACGCAAGTATTATTGTACTTTTTTCATCGTTGTCAAATATAACATGAATTAGGGACATGGTAAGCCTTCCAAGTAATCAACAGGGCACTCCTATTAGACAACGTGCTTCCTGTAGTAGGCGGATCCCTATGGTACCAACTTATGTTCCTGACAGTTACCTCATAAAGATCAATCGTCTAGTCAACGACGGGTATCACTAGGTTTATACATTGTACATTGCATATTCTATTTATGTGCTAATAAAACTAACAAACTGATGCAATATTATCTTACTGTTATAGTTTCTATCAAAAAACTTTGGTGATATCAATAACATTCGCGCTGATAACACACTTAAAATATTAACAAGAGATGGGTGCACCAGTGAGGTTGAGGTAACGAGTTGTAGAGGCAAGGTATGCCTCCATAAAGGGTGACCCGACTTTAGTAAAAGAGCTGGTCAAACACAAGGGGACTATGTGGTAATAACAATGGGATATGTCCCATTGACTGTTATTATCAAATTTTATACTAACTTTAGTGATGAGAAGGCCCCAACGATCATAAAAGTGGAGGACAACGATAGTAGTATCTATAGTAAACTGACATTACTTACTAGACATGTATATTTTATTTATGTATTAAAATTGGTTTTTTATAATGTTAGGGGAGGGTTCAAGCAATGCTCTGAAGAAGGGGAAGCAGATAGCCAGGGAGCGTGACACCGATCAAATGGATCAATTGAAGAACATATGTTATTTTGAAAATCATACAGATGTGACTCTAATAAGGAAAGCTCTTCTGTAAGACATCTTGGCTAGTCTATCCTCCAAGACTCAGTTGTATGTATGCACAATCAATCTATCGATCGTCAACAAGAAGTCGGTGGTAAGCACTTTGCACATGTCATAATTATAAACATCTATATATTTACACTTGCCTCTTTAACTAGCTACCAACATATTTTATTCATAACAGTACTTTTTAAGACAGTTTTATGAGAAGTACATCATGCCTTACCTACACCAATAGACCTCGTAGATCTAAGTGACAGCACCAGGAAGCACAGCAGTCCTAGTTGCATTCCATAAGTCAACAGATGGACGGTGCTACCTGCCGATTCTACGAGCCAACGATTTAGTTGTCGGCACAGTATGTGCTTTTCATTTTCATATCAACAATGGTGCATTAGAGGTTATTATGTATGTGCTGTAATTTGTCATGTGTATCTCTCTATTATGTATGTGCTATAAGAATAATGTCACATTTAAAACTTATGAAAATATTTATATAAATATGTTCTGACATTTTAAGTTAATATATGTCATATTAATTTGATTTGAGATTGTCCGCGTAATATGATGTAAGTTATGCAAATGAATTTAGCATATATGTGCATTTAGATATAGAATTAGTACAGCGTGGCTTATATATAAAAAATAGAATGAAATACACAATAGTGCTGGTTCGTGATCCAAACCGGCACTGATAATAGGTATCAGTGCCAGTTGTATTATTGTACCGACACTGATACGCCGTATTAGTGTCGATTCGTGACATGAACCGGCACTAATATAGACATATCAGTGTCGGTTCGGTACTAGAACCGACACTGATACTTGTTGTCAGTGTCGATTCTAGAACCGCCACTAATAGCCATGGACTATCAGTTCTGACTAGTCAGTGACGATTCAGAACCCACTACTAATAATCATTTTGACCTAACACTAACGTCTGTTCCTGTAGCGGTGACTTAGCGGTGGCGCATCCACGGCAACTCGCTCGGCCGGTGCCACCACCGTCCTATATATAAACGTCGTGCTCGTGCTAAGTAATCGTGTCTGGTTGGTTCCAATGCTAAAGTTTTAATTAGCTATCTTTTTTCCTAAAAAGTAAAACCGTAAAACTTGTTTTTTATCGATTTCCGGACATGATAATAGGATGAAAAATAACATATTTGTCCCTAATAAATCTCCTATCAGTTTTAATTTCCGGTCATTTTAATTAGGTAATGTAGTTCGGTTAGCCAAAATCTATTAATTACGTCCGTATTAATCAAAGCAAACAAGTTAAAAATAAATTTTGTGTGTGCCACACATTTTAAATGCTAAATACCTTGTCGGTCTTTCAAAAACAAGTTAAAAATAAATTTTGTAT
>KE371618.1:277010-318024 GCA_000418225.1 Zizania latifolia | reverse complement strand
TTTATATTTTTTGTTTATCTTATCAGTTGTAGGATCAAACTGATTGGCACGCCACGAACCGTAAATTTAGGACCTACACTAGAGTTAAGCAGATCTCTCAGGCCACGCGTGTAACCAAAAACTTTACCAACACACGCACATCCTCATACTAGGCTAACTCTTCATTGAGCGAATAGATGAACAAATTCACATATTCACAAAGTCATATATTTATAAATTCACATATTCACAAAGTCACAAACCATAGCTAGCGAGGAGGAGGAGGCATGACGAGGAGGGTCGAGGATGAGTCGGTGACATCCGGAGAGGCACGATGAGGCGGCGATGAAACAGAGTCCACAATGGAACGGAGAACGATGGAGGAGGCCACAATGGAATGGTGGGATGAGGAGCACGACAAAGCGGTGGCGGCGATGATGGGAGGCTAGGGTTTAGGGTTCTACACGATATAAAAGCATGACCAATTCACTATTGGCCCTAACTATTTATATACAGGAGGCACCTATAGTGATAGACGGTAATTACCGCCTATCACTAATGATAGGCGGGGTTATTAGTGATGGGCGATAGTTACCGTCTGTCACTTGTTCTTTGACCCTTTAGTGACGGGTCGTAATGTGACGGGCCACATTACAACCCATCACTAATGGAGGTGCCTCTTCTTCAGTGACATGCCACATTACGACCCGTCACTAATGGAAGTGCCTCCTCTTTAGTGACGAATTATATTATGACCCATCACTAATAATACAGTATTACTGACACGTGTAAAATAGTCAATCACTAAAAGTGTATTACTGACGCGTGTCATTGATCTGTCAGTAAAGCTTAGTCACTAAAGACTATTTTTTTGGTAGTGTCTAACCCTCTGCTACCAATGGGACTCTTGACCTAGGACTTTCTTCAACGTTCTTATTTTCAGAAGCACCTTCAGCTGTCATTTCTTGTGCATCCTCAACCCTAGTCCTTGCATCCTCACTTGTAGCATGATCTTTGGAGTATATGAGGCTGATTGAATCCTAGTTCTTCATAACTTTGTTCTTGTAGCAAGTGGTTGCTTTATTACCCTACATAAAATGCAGTAAGCTTTTACATTGAAGTAATGGCTTACCTTGACATATTTGGCCCAAATATAATCACTCTCTATGGATAGTCTGTTGTTCTCCCAATCTCATCCAAAACAAGCATTAATAATGCGAATCTGCAAAATATCAACACCACATGTGAAACCGAGAAAATATACAATTTCAGTTTGTGTGTGCTAGACAAATACCTGGTCCTTTATGTTAAAGGACTCACTTCGCAAAATAGCCCACTTCTTCTTCCATAATCCATATGTTCTCTCAACCATATTCCTAGCACATGAATGATATAGATTGAATAGTTCTTTTGGTGTGCTAGGCTACCAAGCCCAGAAATAATACCTTTTCGAACCCTTTGTGCATTAAGTCCCGGTCTCAGGAAAAGGCAGGGTACACAATAATAAGTTGGTACAACAGAGTTCCATATGAATAAAACAGAATAAACATAGTTGCTTACAAGGCCTAAATGGCCTGAACAGAGATTAAACTAATAATTATGAAAGCAATGGATAAGCAGCCTATTTCCCACGGGTGCTCGAGTGTGGCCAAGCCTCAAGCCTCCTCATCTTCTTCGGTGTCCTCCACTTCAACTTATGGATAGATTGATAATGATGGGCTGAGTACTTTGGTACTCAACAAGCCACAAGGAGAAAGGCAAATAATGCAAGGGTATAGGTATAACAAGGAAGACATAATATGGTTCATTTGCATGAAGCTGATTTTAAATTAAATATAGTTGTAAAGCATCTACAAATATTCAAGTGTAAACTATGAGCAAGTTTCCATCAAAACAGTGCACCAACACTGGAAGGTTACCTCCACCTACAGGATCCTTAGATCCTAACCTATAAACATTTCCAAGGATTAGTGAGAAATGAATCTAACCACGAAAACATCACTTTGCCCACCCATGACCATTGGCTCAGCTATTTGAATGGATTTAACTCTGATCAGAGATGTACATCTTTACCCACAAGGTATGGTCTTGGTTAATGCTAGAATAACACCATGGCATCCTGACCCAAGCCCATGTCTAAGCCCTTTATACAGCCCACCACAATGAGAGGACAACCGCACTAGGTTTCACTAACTCTCGTAGGGTTAAATCCACACCTGGGACCACCCTAAGTGAGCATCAGCCCCCATTAGTGCCTAATAGAGCAAAGATCATGCCGAGGTTTCGCCACTACCACGCCTAGAAATTCTAATCATTTCCTGATGTTTATTGTGTAGAGATCATTTTATAGAAAATTATACAATTTGAATGGTCGAAATCATAGTTAAAATGAATTAGTTATGAATTTTTAAAGGTTTCAGCATTATTCTAGAATTAAAAAGGATTTATGATGCAATACTGAACTATTTTCCTTAAGAAAATCAGCTTTATTGTGTCCCCGCAGCGGATCAGGTTTGGCAGACTAGGCCTGCCATGTGGCGACCACGTGGACCAAATCTGCTAACAGGGCTCCGACGTGGCGGCCACGTGGGCATCGACGTGGTAGCCACCTGGGCACACCACGCCAGCACCGCAGCGGGTGACTCAAGACCCAATGGTCACCGGTGATCAGTGGGGCGATGGCTGGTAGCAAGGGCATCAAAGCGACTAGAGGTGATGGTGGACTTACCAGAGGCGACGACCACAACTAGCGGTGACGAGGCTTCTCGGGTTGACTGCAGTAGACGGGCGACACGGGGAGGCAAGCCAGTGGTGCTAGGGTTCAAGCAGGGACATGAAGTGATAGAGGGGCACCGGGGCTCGGGTTTTATAGGGGCGGAGGAAGAGACTGGCGCAAATACGGCGGCGTGATGATCTTGGACTTGGCCGGTGGCTTGTGAACGTGGTGGAATAGAGGGGCGAACTAGGCCGACTGTGGTCGGCCCAGGCCGAAAGGGAAAGAATTTTTATTTAAAAAATTTTTCTTTTCTTTTTTCCTTTGGAAAAGGCTATCTAAAATTAGAAAAATAGATTTTTAACTCTAGAAAATTCTAAAGCCTTTTAAATACATTTAATAAAATTTTCTTTGTGAAATTTTAATTTGGAATTTTTTTCTCCCAATTTTATTTGAAGACTTTCTTTTCCTTTATCTATTATTTAATTTCCATTTTTACTATTTTTACTTTATTTTCAAAAAAATCAGGCTGTGACAAACCTACCCCTTAGATAGAATCTCGACCTCGAGATTCGGAGTTGCTTGAAAAAAGGTGTGGATAGGCAATTCTCAACTCATCCTCTCGCTCCCATGTAGCTTCCTCCTCTGAATGATTACTCCACTACACTTTATAGAACTTTGTCGGTGAATCACCGATCAGTTCACCCAAGAGGTACTCGAGGTGGAGGTTAGATGTGTGTAAGAGAAGCACAATGCCTTCAAACCTGATGGTCGACTCTAGAACACAAGAGCCAAGGTTTATACTGGTTCAGGCCTTCCGAAGGATAATAGTCCTATGTCCAGTGTTTTGGTGTATATTATGATGGTGGATCTTACAATACGATACAATCAAGCTATGGGAGCTTGGTGCGTCGAAGGCAAGAAAAATATGCTAAAAAGCTTGTCCTCTAGGGGGTTTTGCCTCCTTTATATACTCAGGAGGTGAGCCCAACAACCCAGGATTCTATTCCTAGTAGGACTTGTATTGCCTACCAAACTCGGGTGCTAAATCCCTAATTATAAGGATTCAGGTACAAATAAATCTCTTGATATCATATCCAGAGCTTAACTACCCAATAAGGACTCAACTTTCCTTATCAAAATTGAACCCCTATTTATGGACCATACCGGATGGTCAATGCTGGTCTTGGCCTACCCTTGATCCGAACTGATAAGCCCAACTGAGGGATACCCGGGGGTCATATCCCTGGCAAACTTCATGACTCGGTTGTGGGTCCTTCCTTCACTAACTTCCATGTTATGAAACTGGCTTCTCTACATATGTCAAATCCTCTTGAAGCTCTATCTGCTCGGGGTCCACTGACATTTATTTTGGAAAATTTTCATGTATGTTGTGATTCGGCTGATACCAACTTGTCACGATCAGAAATTCACATCATTTCCTAACATTTATTGTGTAGAGCCCATTTTATAGAAAATTATGCAATTTGAATGGTCGAAATTGGAGTTAAAATGAATTAGTTATGATTTTTTAAAGGTTTCAGCATTATTCTAGAATTAAAAAGAATTTATGATGTAATAATGAATTATTTTCCTTAAGAAAAATCAGCTTTATTACGTCACCTCAGCGGATCGAGTTTGGTAGACTAGGTCTACCGCGTGACAATCACGTGGACCGAATCCGCTGATGGAGCACTGACGTGGCGGCCATGTGGGCACACCAGCACCGCTGGCGGGCGGTTCAGGACCCAATGGTCATCGATGATCGGTAGGGCGATGGCCTGTGGCAAGGGCAGCAAAGCGACCAGGTGACCGGCGGTGAAACGGGGCGGCAAGGCTTCATGGTTTGACGGCGGCGGAGGACTTTCGGCGAGCGATGAGCGACGTGGAGGGGAGGCTGGGGACCACCGGACAGTGGTGGAGGTGATGGTGGGGTCAGCGTGTTCTGTCGGGCAGCGGGCGAAGGCTTGTGAACACGGTAGACAACTACCACAAAAAAATACTTTAGTGACGGGTAATAATGGACATTAGTGACGGGCATGTCTCCCGTCACTCTTATCGCGTCAATAAAGCCCTATCATTAGTGACGGTTAAACTCTATATAGTAAACAGTCCCTCTAGGTCGACGTCGCGTCTGGCATGACCCCCTTTAGTGATGGGTGAAAATTGTGACCCGTCACTAAAGGAAACACTATTATAATGGGTGACACTTTCCACCCGTCACTAAAGGTGGTCATGCCGGTCATGACGTGGAGCTAGACAAACCCTTTATTGATGGGGCATAACGGACACCCGTTACTATAGGGAATCTTTAGTGACGGGTATTTATTTAGACCCATGACTAATGTTATGGTCATACTGTAAAAAATAATTTTTTAGGCTGCATCCTGAATCAAAGCCAGGATTTGACAGCCAACATTATACATTGCAAATAACACATAATTTATCACAGAATGCCATCATCACAAATTGTATTGCATAAACAAAGCATACATCACAAATAGTCCACTAGGAATGTCGAAACCAACATTCATCACAGAATACATTACAAGTCATATTACATCACAAGTTCAAAACCAATAAACATTAAGTCACGGATTTACAATGGAATTCGCCATTTGAACTGATGACATGGTCCCCTAGGAATGTCGCTAGGCTTGAACGGATAGCCTGCAGGTCATTCTCGCAGATATTATCTTTAGGTGTGTTGAATTCCTGAAAATGAGTTTTTTACGTTAGTCGATGTTTCATTACATCTAAACATTAAAAGAAAGGACACCTTAATGCTTCATTACAAAAAAATGTACGATCGAACGACGCTAGACTTTGGGTACTAATAGGCAAGGATAAGTCCTAAATCCCATCCAGGGATGTGTGGCCCGCATAGCTGGACCCCGTGGTCCCATACTATTCCAGACAGAATTTTAGCAGCATCTCCTCGCTGTTCTCCAAATACACTCTCGACTTGGAGTCGAGAGGGTTGTGTATCTAGAGAACAACAGGGAGACACCACCGAAATACTCTCTAGAACCGTATGGGACCACGTGGTCTAGCTACGTAGGCCACACATCTCTGGATTGTCCAAAGTACGTGGATAATTCAGGAGTGTCTTCCTATAAATATGACCAGTTACCCGATCATATTTATAATCCAATACTCTCAAACAGAGATGGCGTAATCAGTTGCGCGACTCTAACTCGTTTTTCAAAATTTGTTTAGAAGGAGGTAAGAAGCAAGAGACTTTTGAAAAACCAAAATAAAATAATATGAATACTCTGAATACAATGAAATATGAATGTAACATAGAACATTAATTTTAAAAGTGAAAAAAAATAATGTAATTAGTACAATATTATAACGGAGTTACATACAATATAAAATTAATAACCATAGGAATGTAACATTGAACATGAATTTCATAACTGAAACAATTTCTGTGGCAACATAAACATAACCTATGTTACGTTTAACATGATTGTTCTTAGATGTTGGGCTGTCAACTTAATGGCCTCCTCACCACTAGGCTATAATTTAATTTACAGGTATGTGTGACAACTAATTCATTAAGCAATAATAGTAAACACATAATGAAAGAATATTGCATGAACAAAATATAGGAACAATAATATTAGCACATAATGTAAGATCATTGCATGAACAAACTTGTCAAAATAAAAAATAAGCCTAATTGTCAAACACATCCTCATACTAATAGCCTTATCTTCATTGAGTAAATATTCACAAATTATCAACAAAGCAACATATTCACAAATTATCCAAATATTCACAAACTCACAAAGTAATAAGTAACAAACCCTATCCATGTCGGAGGGGGAGGAGGAGGAGATGCAATATGAGGCAGCGGCGAGTAGGGTCGGCTACATGCGATGGAACGGACGGCAGAATGGAGGCCACACGCGACGGAAATGACGGCAAAACAGAGACCACGCGGGATGGAACGAACGGTTGGGACGGAACGGATGCCAGGATGGAATGGTGGGGCCGGTGAGGGGCACGACGAAGGCGATGGTGATGAGAGCTAGGGTTAGGGTTGTGTGCGAAATGAAAGCATGCAATTCACTTTGGGCCCCGCCTATTTATAAGCGGGAGTTACCACCCGTCACTGATTGTCAAGGGACACTTAGCACAACACTTGTGAGCTTACCTATACAAGTGACCCCACAAGTGTTGTGCCGATTGTTCAAGGACGCCATGGATCACCTTGTGTGGGATGAAGCCTGGTCCGACACATCCACATGCCGGTGGATGCGTCGAGCCAGGCAACATCCATCACAAGCCTCCATGGCTAAGAAGAAGAGACGTAGGAAAAAAGACTTTGGTGTTCTGAAGTCGAAATGTCGGTAGGCAAGGTATTTAATGGGGCTACACTAATGGCAATTAATGGTGCTATCTACTTATCTCCACTAACTGCCTGCAGTAATGAGATTTGCTAAATTATTAGTGACAGGCGGCACACAATGCCCATCATTGTTGCTAAGTCGCCCGTCACTAATGACTTAGCAACAGTGACGGGCATTGTGTGCCGTCCGTTACTAATAATTTAGCAAAACTTGTTCAGATTTCAACTTATTGTCACTGATATAACTTGCCACAAAATTTCATTGCACAAATATTACCCAAATCAGTATGACTTGTAGAAATCACCCACATCTCAGTATTTGAACTTCCATTCCATATATATTACACAAATCAGTATAAGTACATCTTACACTTAAAAGACAAATGTTCACAAAATTACAATGAAGATTGATCATCGCAATACAACACTTGTGTATATACAATTTAACTTTTACACCTTTTATTTTCTTACTTTCTTAACATACAATCCTTTAGATTGGTCGAAGTGTAGGTACAGAGTCTTCTCATCTGGTTTAACCTATGGTATAATTGTCGTAGCGAAAGGAGGTATCTCATCAAACTGATTGTACTCGTCCTCATCAACAATATTTTCAACACACACAATCTATCTTTTTCTAGCTAGGACAACATGAAGCTTCTTATTTGTCGTATCAGACACATAAAATACTTAAGCAACTTGTTTATTGAGTATGAAAGGTTCTTCTTTATAGCCGACCTGAGTTAGATTAACACTAGTGAATCCATACTTATCGACCGTAATGTCTTTTGTTCCATTGACCCAGCAACATCGAAACAGAGGTACATTAAACCCTAAGTAGTCAAGTTCCCAAATCTCTTCTATCTGATCGTAATATGTGCTCTTTACATTGTTGTTGTCGTAGGCATCTATACGAACACCACTGTTCTGGTTTGTGCTTTTGGTATGATCCATTGTGTAGAATGTATAACTGTTTATATGGTAACCTTGATATGTCGTAACTGTGTATATAGGGCTTACTGCTACCTGCCTGATCGATTCGCTCACTAGGATTCTCGATCGTGTGATCCGATCTCGAAACCAACTGTTGAAGCTTTTCATGTGTTGTTTTGCGATCCAAGTTTTGGTACGAGACGAGTTCTCTGTAGAAAGCATGTGATTGTGCTCAATGATATATGGTGACACTTTGCTCGACTGTTGCAACACGAGAAAATAAGTTTGGTCATATGTCTTTGGAGGAGGAGTGATTGTTTGCTTGTCTAGGATTCCTTGACCTGCTAGTCTACCCTTATGGCAAGAGTGAGGCACACCAATTGAGTTATCCGGGTCTATGTATTCGACACACCACTCTACTACCTTCTCGCTAGAGTAACCATGTGTGATGCAACCCTCAAGTGAAGAATGGTTTCTAACATACTTCTTTAGAACACTCATGTATCTCTCATACGGGTACATCTGATGTAAGAAAATAGACCTAAGATAATAAATTTCTTTGACGAGATGTAAGGTTAGATGTACAATAATATCAAAGAATGATGGAGGAAGGTACATCTCAAGAAGAGAGAGAGTCAAGAATTATTTTTTCTCTAGTTCTTTTAGAGCTATTGGATCGAGTACTTTCTGTCTAATTGCATTGAAGAAAAAACATAGACTCATTATAGCCTCTCTTACCCCCACTGATAATATATTTCTTATTTTGACAGCAATCATCTGAGTCAGCATTACATGACAATCGTGAGTCTTCATTCCACCAACCATCTTAAGCTCCTTCAGGTTGACAACTCTACTGATATTCGATGAGTAACCTGATAGAACTTTAATGCTATGTAGGAACTCATAAAACTCCTTGCTCTCCTTCCTAGAAAGGGTGATGCAAGATGGAGACAAGAACTGATCTCTGTCTGTCTGCTGTGAATGTAGCTCCGGTCATAAACCCATTTCTTTGAGATATGCTCTAGCATTCTCATGATCTTTTGTTTTGCCTAGCATATTTAGTATTGTTCTGAGGAGACTATCACACATGTTTTTCTCAACATGTATTATATCGATGGAATGACAAACATCTAGATATTTCTAATATTCAAGCTCCCACAAAATTGACTTCTTATTTCACATTCCATCATAACTGTTGGAAATACGTTTTCGTTTGTCGAGTACAACATTTATGCCCTTTACCTGGTTATATACCTCTACACCACTAAAATGCCTGGGAGGTCCTCCTTTCTCTATGGTGCCATCAAACTACAGCTTTATTCTCCTATATGGGTGTTTCATTGGAAGAAAACGTCGATGGCACATGTATACCATTTTCTTAGAATGGTTCAACCATGTGCTCGATGTTGCCTCCAAAAACTATGGGTAAAATTAACCTTTCCTTTTGCTTTGTCCAGACAAGTTATGATAAGCCGGTAGGTCATTTATTGTGATGAACAACATGGCGTGTTGCTGGAAGTACTCTCTGATGTACTCATCCCAAACCTCAACAGTTACGTGCCATAGAGTTTTCAAATCATCCACCAAGGGTCTGAGGTATACGTTGATGTTATTGCTAGGTTGTTTAGGACCAAAGATCAAGATCGACAACATGATATATTTATGCTTCTTACAAAGCCAAGGTGGAAGGTTGTATATAGACAGTAACACTAGCCATGTACTGTGCGCACTGATCATGTTATCAAAGGGGTTCATGCCATTTATACTCATGGCAAATCTAATATTCCTATAATCATTAGCAAACTATCAAAATATGACGTTAATTATTCTCCACTGAATAGAATCTGCTAGGTGTCGTATCATCGAGTTGTTCTTATGACCCTCTTTGTGTCACCTGAGCCGTTTAGACTCATTTGTATTTGTAAGCATCCACTTTAGACGGGGGATTACAAGAAAATACCATATTACCTTCCTCGAAACTTTCCTTCTCTTGCACCCATTATCCAGTTCATTATCGTCTTTTCTATTCTTGAATCGATGTGTCCCACTTATTGGACATCTGTTAAGGTCTGCATACTCTCTATGAAATAGAACATAATCATTCCTACATGCGTGCATTTTCTCTATGTCTAACCCTAGATGACATACGATCTTCTTAGCACCGTACACGGTGGTAGGCACCTTATTCTCTTTTGGCACCAGGTCCCTCAGCAAATTCAGTAATGCTTTAAAACTCACATCGGACCATCCATATGTCATCTTTATTTGTAGCAATGTTAGAACAGTGTATAAGACCATGTGCTTCTCTTTGCAGCTAGGATAGATCGGTGTTTTTGAGTCTCGAATAAGTTTTTGGAATTAGGCAAACTCTCCTTTAGAATATACAACTTGTTCATCCGCATCACGCACCATCTGGTCAATATTGTTCACTATATCAGTATACTTATATTTATTAATTCATAATATGTCATTGTCGCTCATGTAACCCATATCACCGGCCCCACCTTTATCTTTACAACCATCGGAAGCAATCTGATCTACTTCACCGTTATTTTCTCCTTCTTTACCATGCTTATTATGATATCCCTCCTTGAATCCATGTCTTAGCAAATGGTCATAGACATATTTTGAATTTGAAAACTTCTTTTCGTTCTTACAGTCATAGCGTGGATACCACATTACAGTCTTTCCTTTAGCTTCAATGTCTGCTTTAGCAGTACTCATAAAAGACTTCACCCCACTCAAGTATTCATTGCAAGTACAGCAATCAAGATACATTTAGCTCCTTGTTGTGGGCATCTACAAATTTATCAAAAAACAACCATCATATCCAAGTTTATGACTTGCGGCAATTAAAATATGCTTTGGATACTAATAGACAAGGATTGGTCCTAAATCCCATCCGGGGATATGCGGCCCAAGTAGCAAGACCTCGTGGTCCCGAACAGTTTTAGAGAGAATTTTGGCAGCATATTCCCGTTGTTCTCCAAATGCACGTCTCAACTTAGGGTCGAGAGGGTTGTGTATCCGGAGAACAACAGAGAGACACCACCAAAACTCTCTCTAGAACCGTACGAGACCACGTGGTCTAGCTACACGGGCTGCACATCTCCAGACTGTCTAAGGTGCGTGGACAATTTAGGAGCGTCTTCCTATAAATATGACCGGTTGCCTGGTCATCTTTATAATCCAACACTCCCGAACGAGAGATGACGTAATTGGTTGCGCAACTCTAATAACTCATCATGCATTTATATTATATTATAATATATTAAAATTTGTAACAAAATTAATTCATAGCAAAGATCCATTAGTTATTAATTCACTAATTAATTCACTTTGTTCAACATATATATATTGGAAAAATATGGTGGTACATTAATATTGGAGAAAAAATACACCTTCAAACGGACGTTGGCGCTAGCGGCGGTGCCGGCTGGTGCACCGGAGTATGTAACAGTTTGGGTCAACATCCCCAGGTGCGCGTGTGGTCGGCCGGCCAGTGGCTGCGGGACTTAACTGTGGCCGGTCAGTAGTTATAGGAAAAGAGTGAAGTCGGTGGTGGGTGGGAGTAATAAGTTCGGAGCTTGATGGATGTGGGCTCGTACGTTGCTTAAATATTTGTCGTTAGCGACAGTTATCACTAAAAACATGTCACTAACGAGGGCCTTAGGGTTGCGGGCTCTTTATTGACACGGGTAAAATAACACATGTCACTAAAGAGCACAGTATATAGTGACGGGTGATACTGCGACCCATCACTAATGGGGGTCCCCTCTTTAGTGATGGGTCGCAACATGACCCATCACTATTGCTACTACCCTTTAGTGATGGGTCACTAATGGGGGTGACCCCTCTTTAGTGACAGGCCACGCTACGACCTGTCACTAATAATATAGCATTACTGACGCGTGTAAAATAGTTCATCACTAGAAGTGTATTACTAACGCGCATCATTAATCCGTCAGTAAAGCTCCATCACTAAAGACTGTTTCTATGGTAGTGGGAACAGAGGGGCGACATAGGGAGATGAGCTCGTTGGTGCTAGGGTTCAAGAGGGGACGGGATGTGGCAGAGGGGCACCAGCGCTCGGGTTTAATAGGGGGCAGAGGAGGAGACCAACATGGATATGGTGGCGCAGCGATCTCAGACTCGGTTGATGGCAGAGATCACGGTGGAGCCGTTAGGGTGCATGGGTCGGGCCTAGGTCCATGGGAAAGGGCGAGGGGGTCATGGGCGACCCGATTTCGAGGCGACGGATTGCACGACTGTGGAACGGTGCTAGGGCTTGAGCATAGCCGGTGGGAGGTTAGGGTTGGGCCTGTTAGGTGGGACCCACCTATTAGTGGCTCAGCACGACAGCTAGGCCTGAGGGCGATGCTAGGCCAGCGCGCGTGGGGGGTGGACTAGGCTGGCTGGTGAGAGGAAAGTGGGGGCAAACTGGGCTGGCTGCGTCGGCCTAGGCTGGAGGGGAAAGAATTTTTATTTTTAAAATTTTTCTTTTCTTTTTTTTCTTTAGAAAAGGCTTTTTAAAATTACAAAAATAGATTTTTAGCTCCAGAAAATTTAGAGCCTTTTAAAGACATTTAATAGAATTTTCTTTGCAAAATTTAAATTTGGAAAAAAATTCTCCCAATTTTATTTAAAGGCTTTCTTTTCCTTTATCTATTATTTAATTTGCATTTTTATTTTTTATTTTATTTTCCAAAAATTCAGGCTATGACAGCCACCAAGCCCACTCTTGCACCTTTTGGACGTGATCATGTTGATCGCAAACCCATTAGGTCGTGGGTCACACTAAGGTTTCGCCATCAAGCCCCCTCTTGTGCCATTCGGACATGCTCATGTTGACCTCACCTACCTCTCTGTGGTATCCCACTACGACAAACTCTACTCCAAGCTAGGACTTACCCATTAGACTTGTGATAATATATATGAGTAATGCATTGTAGTAGTAGTCTTAGACCGGTCCTTAATTGTCATGGATGCAACTCTCAATTCACTAGCAAGCACCCCCGACCAGTCCTTTATAATATTTTAGTTGGTTAAATTTTAATCCAAACCTCCAACGGTAGAAACCCTACCGTAGGGTACAAATTAATCATCATGAGTCACACAACAATTGTCATTAAAGAGGTATATAATTATCCCATTTGTAAATACTAGTTAAACTAAGCATTTCTAAGCAGTTCATCCTATGCCGGCTAACTCTACCCTCATTAAGGTATGAGTTGAAACATTAATTTGCCTAGGTTGATAAGAAGTATGATAATAATTCTGCATCATACAAACACTTGAATTGTTCAGTCGAAATTCCAATTCGCTACTTCTACGCTGGGACCTAAAGAATTTCCACGTCACGGAATTTAGTGGATAGAACCTTCTCTTTTTTTTGACTGGAAGTCCAAAGACCTACTTTTATAGAAAGTAGAAAAGTATAAAACCATTTACATGTCATGAAATCAAGTTTAGCCTAAAAACAAAGCAAAGCATGTCCGTGGTTTATTAGCTTCCCAGGAATCCAGTGATCAGTGATCTCTTCTGGTTATTCAATAACCAAAAAACAAAAGACTATGGTAAAAAACCCAGAAATCCAGTGATCAGTGATCTCTTTTGGTTATTCAATAATCAAAAACAAAAGACTATGGTAAAAAACCCAGACCGGTTGCATTGTTTAATATCATATCTATTTTGTATTGTTTTAATATAATGAGAGTACACATTGATAGAAAACGTGTATAAGTAGACATTAAAAACATAAATTTGCACCTGAGATTATATGAATATCATTGTATAACTAGATGTTAAAAATATAACTATGCACTTGAGATCATGCATAGGGATATCATAATATCATAATTTAGAGTGATACTGTAACCATCACAACTCATAAACTTCTACAATAATAATAATATCTAATCATTTTAAAAAAGTTTATTAAGAATGTATAAAAGTATAAAACAAACTTACTCTTAAATTTGTATATGTGTGTAATCTTATTCTCAAATCCACAGTAAAACAGATACACTAGAAGAGATATTTTGTGTGTAAACGTTGAATCAGATGGCTATTAAAAATCTGTCGACGGTTCAATAAAAAACTATCTAATTCATCTGATTTTTAGCGGTTTAATTGTAAGGGTGATCTCGCTGTCAAATTGTGTATTATGGTTTTTTCTGATTTAACTGTTCGGTTCTATCTGGTTTAGAAAAGAGAGAAAATACAGTACAGAGCAAGGAAAAGGCCAGAATCAACCCCTTTGTATATTTTGCACGTTTGCACATAGCTTGGGTGCACAACTTGCAAGACTAAGCAGCACTCGGCTTGGACTTCGGCCGTACATTGGTAAACTGTCCACGGATGATGGATGCGTGCCGCTATAGTTTCCGGTCTTCCAGAGCTATCTCCCAAACACATAGCATTGAGTTTTCGATATGACATTTTACAACAGCTGTTTATCACACAAGTCTCATTTTTAGGTACGGTTTGGATGAGTACACACGGAGAGAAATGAAATAGGATGGGATCTATTCTTAGGGACACTACCACAGTACCACTTAAAAATAGTGCCATATCAGTGTCGGTTATCTTCAAACCGACACTGAAGCTATATCACTGTCGATTTCAAAAATAGAAGTCGTTAAATATTTTGAACTTGAATGGAACCGGCACTGTATCAGTGCCGGTTCGTGCCAGGAACCGGCACTAAAAGTGGCACAACAGTGTCGGTTCCGTTTACGAACCGACACTGTTGTGGCACTAAAATTTTTTCCCGTGCTGCAACAATTTGTATTTCATTTGATCAACGGTTTACGTTTTAGGGTTTAGGGTTTAGCATTTTTTAGTAACAAATAATAAATGTTAAAAATACAAAGGTAGCCTTTTTAATACTAAATAATAAATGTTAAAATATAAAGGTTTGCCTTTTTTAATAATAAATAATAAATTTTAAAACAAAAAGTTAGCATGTATTAATAATAAGTTGTATGAAAATTTTAATAATAAATAGTGTTTTTTTTAAAGTATATTTTTTAATTCCTGGTGCTGGTTTAGGGTTTACGGTTTAGGGTTAAGGGTTTAGAGTTTACGGTTTAGGGTTAAGTTTTATGGTTTAGGTTTTAGGTTTACGGTATGGGGTTGGGGTTTAGTGTTTACGGTTTAGGATTTGGGGTTATGGTTTACGGTTTAGGGTTTGCGGTTTAATGTTTATGGTTTACGGTTTTGGGTTTAGGGTTAAGTTTTAGGGTTTAGGTTTAGGGTTTACGATTACGGTTTACGGTTTAGGGTTACGATTTAGGGATTACGGTTTAGGGTTTACGGTTTATTGTTAAGGTTTATTGTTTACGGTTTATGGTTTAGGGTTAAGGTTTATGGCTTAGATTTTAGGGTTATGGTTTAGGGTTTACGGTTTAGGTTTTGGGGTTTATGGTTTACGATTTAGGGTTTGCGGTTTAAGGTTTAGGGTTACAGTTTAGGGTTTAGGTTTAGGGTTTGATGTTTAAGGTTTAGGGTTTACGGTTTATGGTTTGATGTTTAGGGTTTAGGATTTAGGGTTTATGGTTTAGGGTTAAGCTTTATGGTTTAGGTTTTAGGGTTACGGTTTAGGGTTAGGGTTTAGAGTTTAGAGTTAGGGGTTAGGGTTTAGGGTTTAGGGTTTATGGTTTAAGCTTTGCGGTTTAGGATTTATGGTTTAGGGTTAAGGTTTACGGTTTACGGTTTAGGGTTAAGGTTTGTGGTTTAGGTTTTATGGTTTAGTATTAATATTTAGGGTTTAGGTTTTACGGTTATGGTTTAGGGTTTACGGTTTAGGGTTTGGGGTTTAAGCTTTAAGGTTTAGGTTTTAGGGTTACGGTTTAGTGTTTACGGTTTAGGGTTTACGGCTTAGGGTTAAGCTTTATGGTTTAGGTTTTAGGGTTACGGTTTAGGGTTTACGGTATTAATAATACGTTTTAAAACAAAAGGTTGTACGAAAATTTGAAAAATAAATAGTAATAAATAATAAATGTTAAAATACAAAGGTAGCCTTTTTTACTAACAAATAATAAATGTTAAAATACAAAGGTAGCCTTTTTTAATAACAAATAATAAATGTTAAAATACAAACATAGCCTTTTTAATAACAAATAATAAATGTTAAAATACAAAGATAGCATTTTTAATAACAAATCATAAATGTTAACATACAATTGTAGCATTTTTTAACAATAAATAATAATTTTAAACTTTGGTATTAATAATAAGTTTGAAAATATATTTTAGTGCCAGGTTCTAGGTAGACCCGCCACTGACAACACTATCAGTGGAGGTTCTATATAGAACCGACACTGTTAAAACTATCAGTGTCAGTTCTATCTACAACCGGTACTGATAGGGAACCATCAGTGCCGGTTCAATATAGAACCGGCACTGATATTGGACTATTAGTGCCGGTTCTGAGATAGAACCGACACTGATGTGTGTTCCTATATAAGCTCCGGGGACTTAGCCATTTTTTCCCATCCGCACTTGTCTCCTCCCACAGCCGCCATCTCCTCCTACGCCCGCGCCACCGCCATCCAGCCGTTTTCTCCTACACCGTCCTAGCCATCACCGATTCCACCCATCCATTCGCCTTCACCGACGTCACATTCGACCATCCATTTGCGTTCGCCGATGCATTCGATCGCCACCACCGACACCGCCCGTCTAGCCATCTCTGCCTCTGCCATCCTAGCCACCACCAACTCCACCCGTCCTAGCCACCACCGACTCCACCCGTCCGTTCGCCTTCTCCGATGCCACATCCGATCATCCGTTCGCTTTCACCGACGATGACTTCGCCCGTCCGTTCGCCGTCGCCGATGCATCCGACCGCCGCCACCGACACCGCCTATCCATCCACCTCTGCCTCCACCCGATAAGGTTTGACTGCAATGTAACTTCCAGTGTACTTTGTGAATTTGGCCCTTTTTGAAGACCCTAGCTGTTTTTCCCCTTCTTGAAATGTCATGCTAAACTACAAACTGTATGTGTGTGTGTATGTGTCGATGAACAGGAAGGTGATTTTAGGTTGTGTTGCAAAGCAAACTATACAAACTGTATAGACACCCTTTTTCTTGGCTCCAATGTTCATAGTACAGGAGGATTATCAGACTAGTTACTACTGACGGAACAGTGGTGTACTGACTGAATTGCAACATCTTCTTGCTGCCAGATTTTTACTCTGTACTGGTTTTAAGTTTGCCCCTAGATTTTTACTCGGTATTGCTGAAGGAACAGTGGCTTACTAACTGAATTGCAACAGGAGGATTTTTGAAGACCCTAGATGTTTTCCCCTTCTTGAAATGTCATGCTAAACTACAATGTATGGAGTTTTTTGTGTGCGCATGTGTCGATGAACAGGAAGGCAACAAGGGGAGATAGCAGTAGGAACAATTGAGCCAGCAGTGGAGTTTTTTGTGTGTGTGTTTGTTAGAATGGATATAAAGTGATGTATATGTATATCTTTGTGTGTGTTTGTTGGAATGGATATAAAGTGATGTATATGTATATCTTTGAGTGTAAGTACTGATGGATTGTTATAAAGTGTATGCTCCTTAGACTTCTTGATACTGTTGTATGTAATACGATTATGTTTTGTTTATTATTTTGAATAACAGTCTAAATGATCACTAAGGCCTATACCATAAACTTATACCCTAACCCTAAACTAACGCTATCTCCTATACCACATACAAGTTCATATATTTTACAAGAATTTCTTAAGTACTTATTAATCTTATGAGTACTTATGAATTTGGAATTTTCATGTAGGAATGGCACCCAAAAAGTCAAGCCACCGTATACGTGCTCGCCTCACCCCTGCTCCGATAGAAGGCCCCACCGTGTTCGCCCCAGTAGTAGCACCAAGACAACAAGAGCCTGTGGACCTAGAGTTAAATCCACTGAGAGACGAAGATTGCAACCCAAATATTTTCATCAACTTGGTAGACTTAGTACCTCAGCTGGACGTTGAGCTTGAGACAGTAAATAGTCCACAACAAGAGTATGAGGCCGATGCAGTCAATGAGGCAGAGCAGGGTGCTAATTCGGTAAATCAGGCAGAGGATTATGCTGATCCTATAGATCAAGGTGCAGTAAGCCAAGAGAGGAGTGGATGTGGTCCCAGTGCGATGCCTGAAGGACGGTTCGTAATAGTAGAGGCTAATTCTATTGGCGAGCCTACAAGACTAAAAAATGTTTTGAGGCTGTACAAGACAGCCATAGGGTGCCTCATGAGAGACCATGTTGCAATCACGTTTAGACTTTGGAGAGGCATGACAAGTAATATATGGGTGGTTCCCAGCAAGGTAAAAAACTTATTGTGGGGCAAACTGCTGGCCAGATTCCAATTCCCCCAAGATTACGATATGGGAAAGTCAAAAGTCATGCCATATCTATAATGGGGATATCATTCAGGATATTCAAGAGAAAGGTATGGAGAGAGTACTACTTGAAGGGCTGAACACCAGATTAGGGTGACTACCTGACGGTTGAGCCATACTAGACTCAATTCATTGAATATAGGAAATCAGAGGAAGCGACGGAACTGAGTAAAGCAAACAAGTCCAACTCTCAGAAGAACTTATGGCCGCACCGTACCGGCTCTTGTGGGTATGTGACGAAAAATGATGAATGAGAAAATATGGAAGAACAAGTTGCCCGTAGTGGCATCGTACCTATAACGTCTGACTGGATAACACGAGCAAAGCACTTCTTGTATGCGAGAGGTGTTACTTTGTCAGCTGAGGGCAGCTTGAATTTTAAGAATGACAATGTACAACAAGTATCTTAGAAAATAGCAGATGCCCATGCCCAGTCTTCCCAGAGACAAAGGAATGATTCCTTAGAAGGAGGGCTTCACAGAGGATGAGGCCTCCTACAAGAGCCGAAGCAGAAGAAAAGAGAAAATGAATGAGATGATGTCAATGATGCACCAACAAATGCAGGAAGAACGGGCAATGATTGATGCTAAAATAGCTGAAGTACTTTGGCAGCACGGTATTCACTGAGAGGATGGTGTCCAAGTGCTAACTGATACTCGTCGAAGCAGCTATGCATCTGCGGGGTTTGTTGGGACAGGCATAAATCAGCATCCCGTGGATGAAATCACTGAAAGCAAGGTCTGCAAACTTGCCATACCAACAATAAATATTAACACAACAATAGTAAATGACAGGTTGACCAATGTGTGGTAGGGGAAACCTTTAATGATGCATCAATACCAAAGGGATATGCTAAGGTTCATGTTGACTCAGTCAAAAGGGCATACCGTAAGATTGATATGGAGTATGCTGGTGAGACAGGCTTTAAGAGACTCGGAGACAATGTTAGAGGATTCGTGCTATGGAAAAAGCAGTTTATACTTTTTGAAGATGAAACAAATGAATCATCTGATGAAAGCTCAGACTAGCATAGAATTATGCCACGTGTACAAGATCCACCTCCACCTCCAAGGGAGCCATCTCCACCTCGAAGGGATCCAACTCCACCTCTAGAGCTAACGTTACCTCTAAAGGAGCCTACTCCACCTACACCTCGAAGGGATCCAACTCCATCTCTAGAGCCAACGCTACCTCTAAAGGAGCCCACTCTACCTGCATCTCGAAGGGATCTAACTCTACCTCCACCACTAAGGCAATCTAAATCAAAATATGTAAGTACATTAAAGACAAAGTCGACCTCCTCCCAACAAGAAAGGGCACCTAAGAAAACGAAGATAGCACCGAGGTTACCCTATGATCTAAATAATGCGGAGACAGATGTCGTGGTGGCTGTCGCCGTGAAGGAGCATTTCAAAAAACTGGCTCCTGACAAGCCAATGTGAATTCCTGAAGCAACGAAGAAGTTTTTTGTAAGCATGGCTAGACTAGTTGTAACCAAGCGCAAATTAGATTATGAGCACATCGGTGAGAAAAAGCATCTTAAGGAGAAAACTAAAAGACAGATATCAAAAGGGAAAAAGGACAATGAGATGGAAATTTTTTCAAAAGAAGCTGGGCTCACCAGAGAGCAACACATGGATGAATCGTTGGTAGGAAAAGCTCTCACACGCTGGGTATTCAAGTTAGGAGAATTATTAGTTGAGCCAAAAGTGTGGCGCGACCTTAACTGCTAATCTCGTAAATTCCACAGTTAGTACCTGAAGGAATCCAAAGATGGCAGAGAAATGTTTGAGATCTATTTTAAGCATCAAGATTTCTTGCATGGCGATGGCATTCTTCACATTATGTTCGAGGAGATGTATTAGTTGCACCAACAAGATGCCCTCAACATAACTATTCTTAGTTGTTGGACTCTGTAAGTGTTATATTTACATAATTCACAGTTATTTGTAGTATCGTTGTATTGAAATTTTGTTGTGCTAATCGTTTTTGTAGGATGGAGATACATAAATATAGAATGGAATGTATTCATCATGTGGGGTTCATGGACTCACTATAAATAAATTCGACAACGATTCTAGCGAGTCCTGATGTGATGCCGAGGCTATGCGCTACAAGTACTTCTAGATCTCCAGTTAAGACAGTATATACTTCTGCCGTACAACTTTAGGTAAGAGTCCATTCCTAAATATTTTCATACATGTTACATGAGAACCAAACATGTCTTAGCCTATGATGATATGTATGTAGCTTTCACTAGGTTCTCCTCGTAATTTAACCGGATATTAGCAAGATCACCATCCTTGATAGCCAAGATAATGCACCAGCGTGTTACCAACCCATCATTGACTTGCTACAAAGGTAGACAAATATGTCTACCCTACTAATCTTTTATCTCTGTTCCCTAATAAATTAAATCTAACATTAGATCACACACATACAGAGTATACAAAAAACATATTAAGAAGAGTAATAGGTTTCGCCCATACCAGAAAGATTGGATAGTCCGACATAACTTTTCACGTCGGAAGCAAGGTCCAGGCAATAATCTTTGTGGATTTTATGTTATAGAATTCATGCACGGATTCACAGGAAACGAGGCGCTCAGGGTAAAAGATGATGAGGTACGAGGAATATTAATCACACTGATAGCTATTTTTTATCTGAGGTGGGCCGGCTTATAACAATTAATTTTTTCTGTTTGTACGTACAGCTTCTCAAACTATCCATGGATCGGTTATTGCCTATTGAAATCACCGCACTTCAAGAACAACTTTGTGGATTCCTCAACGACCATGTTATTTGTGAACTGGGCGAGTACAATAGTCTAGCATCCTTGTGCTCAAGTGCTAAGGATACGCAGAGATCAGAACCTTCATGTAGCAAGAAACTATAGACTTTATACTTATAATTCAAGGTTGCTTGTCTTTGTAAAAATAATTTGTCACATTCAAGGTTGTTTGTAAAAATAATTTATGTAAATGATTCCCTAATTTTAATTTAGTATGTCATATTATTTTGATTTGAGATTGTCTACGTAATATTCTCGATGTAGGCTATACAGATGGATTTAGCATATATGTGCATCTGTATATATAATTAATACAACTTGGTTTATATAAAAATAGGGAAAAATACACATCAGTGTCGGTTCGGGTGGGTAACCGGCACTGATACTCGGCTATCAGTGTCAGTTCTAGAGATGAACCGGCACTAATAGCAGAGTATCAGTGCTGATTCAGTTTTAGAACCGACATTGATATGCGAGTATCAGTGTCGGTTCGGGGCTAGAACCGACACTGATAGGCCTGAACAGTGTCGGTTCTAGAACCATCACTGATAGCCGTCGATTATCAGTTCTGACTAATTAGTGGCAGTTCAGAACCCGCCACTAACAAATATTTTGACCCGACACTGACGTCTGTTCCTGTAGCGGTGGGATAAGATGAGATAGTTTTACAAGAGTGTTTAGTTGGATGAACGAAATGTTTTAATTATGTGTTTGATTGGGGGATTGAGCAGGGAAGTGTCGATTCAATATATGCACTTAGCAATATCTTGGTACAACCATCCTACAGTATATGCTTATATTATTTTCAAATTGACTGAGGATACACGTGAAAATATTGTATTTGCCATGTAATACGATGGTTTTGTGTATGTATCAAGAAAAATGCTTTAATATCCATTATTTTTAGTAATTATATATGCTCGTTTATGTACAAACGAGAAGTAGAAGGGTACAAGAGAATAGTACTATCTTGGCTAGAAGCTTCAAACTCACCAGGGATAAAAGGACATTGTAGGTGTCAAAAATGCTCCAATTCCATTTTCAAAGTCTTCATCAAAAGGCTCCTTAAAAGCTTTCCTAACCACTCCATTCCTTTGGCACCTAAGCTTGTGTAAGGGTTAGCCATTAAACAACCCTGTAGGAAACATGAGACATGGTGCTAGAGCCTTAGTTAGTACCTATCATCCAGGCCGGTTTTTGTGTACCAGGGTTAACAAACCATGATTATCAACCGTCAGTGGTTAATCGTAATTGGACTGATTTCTGTCGTTCAGCCACTACAACTAACTGGGTAGCTGATGATTTAGGAATAGCAATTTTATGATGGATTCTAACAATTAATCACAATCTCTAATCTTATTTCATTTAATGTTAAAAATAATTTCTACTGTTATATTGATTAGTGAGAGTAGAATTTCAAAAAGATAATATCGTCAAAAAATAAGTAATACGGAGATGACAACTGGATATCGTGTTGACGCAAAAATTACAGGTATTCCTATGTCTTCACACTCGAAGGCTTGTGAGTGTCTTCTTAGCTCCAGTACAGGTCCTAAATTACCCCGAGGTGTTCAATGAGCGTGCCAGTAAATTTGACCCTGTAATTGACAAGGAAACGGGTGTGAGATATCCTAACGCTATCGGCGATGGCCTATTAGCATCGGCAATGATAGCACATATGAGAATCATGATTCATCAAGATTGATACATGTAACCAGTAAACTCTACCAATCGGTTTCAACGAGATAACTCAATACAAACCAACCTTTATAGTTTGAACTAAACCGATGTAGCATAAAGACAGGTTATCGAGAGCGTAAAGATCATAACAAATCCGATTAACAAAGTAATAGATAACTCATCGGCTAAAACCCCAACGAATGACATTTTAGTGTATCGAACCAGATCTTCCAGTATATGACCTCGCCAATGCCACGGATCGGACCTAACCGAGACAGCGTGTCATTGCTGATTAACATACGATCTAATCTAACTCAACAAGCTAGAACATCATGATTAACAAATACAGAGATTGAAACTATAAAGCATTATGAACAAATAATAATCCATGCATTTAACCGATAACTAGCAAACCTATTCCATCTGATCACAGTATCGGACATAACCAAGAAAGCCATGAACATATGAATCAGTTAACCAACAGGCTATCCCCATCGAAGCTAGAGATTGGACTCAACCGATGTAGCATAGCTCCAGCGGGGAATCGCCCTAATGCTATGTACCTAATAGTTGACGATGCGTCGAAGGGTTTGTTTGATAAGATTGATTGTGATTGTGATGACCCCGGGCTTATATATTTATAGTCGGGTTGACACGTCATCTATAGATAACGTAGAATCCTAACTAATCAAAATACTACTAAACGAAGTATCCGTCCACGACACGCGCAGCCAGTCTTTGCCTGTTAAAGCCTATCGGCGGCCCATCGGCTCTTTGTCGCCTGGATCGCCTAGCCGATGGCGCGTCGGTCCAACTTCTGGTGTCAATACATGCCCCCCGAGTTCGAAACATGAAGCGTCATGTTTTGAAGTCTACTCGAGAGTTGCGCCGCTAGATCACCGAGCATATATAAACCTTAGCTGATAAGCTAGCTCGACCACTCCTATCACCCGCCAGCTCAGTCTCTTTTCTCTTCTCATCATCTTCTTCTTCACTTCTTGCCATGGCGTCCGATGCTCCAAGTTCTCCACCGAGCAAGAAGATCAAATTGGATGATCGAGACACTCTAGACGATCGTACATCGGTACATTTCCTCTGATCACCCAATCCCTTGTCTGTTAATCTTCTTGTATCCTCAGTTTAAATTTCTCACATTTCACCTTTGCTTTTGAGCGTCAGACTTCTACCATTCCAGTCTCTTGCTCGCCAGACCCCTCTTCTTCTAATCATCCATCTGCCTCAACATAGCCGGTGAGCGTTGACGGCGATCACGACCCGAACCGTTTTGTCTGCCTTGGCAATGACGATGATTCTAGCAACTCCCCTCTGGCTATGAGCGCCTCATCGGCACGCCGATGCCTTCAGGTAGCCTAATTAGCGTTGTCTATCAATTTCTGTTTATTCATCGGCTCATGCCATCTTCCTATAGGAATCCCAGGCATCAGATAGGGCTCTCTTTCCTCGAGACTCCATGCCGAGTGACCTGTCGGCCTTGCTTCAACATCTATAGTGTTTGACTGGTATCTTCTTTCAGGACATTGAAGTGGCGCGGCCCCGTCTCAAGAACATGGTCGATCGGCTTCCACAAGATCTAGCCGAGGCCCTCCTATCGGTGTACTCTCATGAGAACCAATCGGCTTATCTCACCGCTTATGATGGCTTGGCCGATTGTGGAATGCAGTGTGTCCACCAGCAACGATTTGAATTGGCTGACGCGAAGACGCAAGAGGCTGATTACCAACTCCAAGTCTTGCTCAAGCTTCCTGTCGAAGAGCAAGCGTACCTTGATCGGCTAAAAGTAGAGGAGGATTGACTTCTTTGAGAAATCCAAGCCCGGACCGATCAGTTGAACCAGCTCCGTACTTGCATAGCGAATCGGTGGCAGTTCCTGCGAGATCTGCCAATCAAGATCTTTTCCAAGAAGGCCGAGGTAATCAATTTGGCCAAGGAGCGGGATCAGAAACGGCAACTCCTTTGGCCGATCATCTACAGTGATGATGATGCAACTAGCATCCTTGTGTCCTTTGAAAAGTCTCAAGCCGATTCCCTATAATTATCGTACTTGCTATCGGCTCTGCGCCGTGCCTCTTTTGTGAACAAGGAATGATAATGAAGTACCCTTATCTTGATGCACTCGTCTTGCCGATAATGACTAGTCTCCTTACTTTCTGTCGAGGACCCTTATGTAAGGACTTAAACTATCTAGCTGGGCATGCTTTCTGATCAGCCTTCTGTTTTACGCTTATCGACTTCGTGTAGACACCTTGCCTTTTGAATGTTGGTTCTAGGAAAGTCTTGAAGCCTATCAGTCCTGCACTTCATCGGCTTTTTAAAGAAGCATGATGCCACACTCTAGAAACTTCGAAAATTCAAAAAAAAATTCAAAATTTTCATACTCTCATGCTCTATCTTTTGTTTGCTGATTTCGATAGACTTCTCATCCATCGGCTCACACTTATCAGTTTTGAACAGACGTGATGCCCCCCGAGTCGGTCGTTTGTTGACAAAGTTTGACCGTCTCAAAAATTTTTGTATTCTCAGGTTCCATCCTCTTGTTGAATTCGGCTGACTTCTAGCCCATTGGCTCATGGTTACCAGATTTGAACAAGCATGATGCCCCCTGAGTCAGCCGTCTGTTGACGAAGTTTGGTCGTCTCTCATAAATAAGCGTGTGTCGGTTGGAGTGCCTCTGTAACAGTGCATTGTATGCCCCCCGAGTTCGGGACATGGGCGAGGCGTTTTGAACTCTGTTTGGCAACTTACTACCATTGCGTCCCTTGAGACATGCATTGGGAATCCAACCAGCGCTGCCCTGCCTTTATAAATCTTGCGATCTTTTTCTTTCTGGCACAAGCCTTCTGAGTCCTCTCTCTCCTCCGGTAAATACTACTATGTTCCTCGATTGCTTCGGCCTACCGCCGTCCTTTCGGGAGATCGCCCTATCAATCTGACCCCCATCGTAGTTATTCATGATCGGTTCTAGTCCTGTTGAGGTGACCTCGAGCTCATTTGCCAGTCTTGCTCCTACTCCTGCTGTCAGTGACCCTGGTATTTCTTCTAGCGGTCTTGCTCGAACGGCATCGCCTCCTGCTATTGTTGCCCTTGCTGGCCTCCCAATGGTCAGACTTTTTATAACTATTGTTCTTATGCTTTGATTTCGCTGTATCCGTTATTCCTCATCGCCTTCTTTTCTACAGGACTTCATCGACTTATTCCCCTTCGACCTGGTGGAGAACGTTGATGAGGCGCTACCTAGCCAAAGCATGCCTGCTGAGACCACGCCGATTCTCGGTGATGTCTGTGAAGTCCTGGCCGATGTTCTACATCGTCTCTAGGAGCCCCTTGATGCACTTGTGACCAATTCGACGCTGATCAGGGCACGCTCGCTATCATCCAAGATCGGCTTCCAAAAGATCTGCTGGAGGACGTGTCTCCTAGCCTATATTTTAAGGCCTTCTGCCTGTGTTATGAATGTGTTACCCAGCAACTGTTGGACCATGTCAAATAGAGGCGACATCGTCAGCATAGTCCTACCGATCGTGACGTCATCCTGGCCAAGAAAGCCAACCTGGATGATTTGATCGCTGAACCTGGCATCGTTATTGCTAATATCGCTCGGCTGCGGGCGCGGGAAGAGGAGCTGCTTGCTGAACTTGCGAAGGTCCGAGAGGAGTTCATCGTTTCTGAGTTGATCATGTGCTAAAGGCGATACCTTCGGTATCAGCTATAAGTTGCAACTAAAGGCGATACCTATGGTACCAGCTATTTTGTTTTGCTAAAGGCGATACTCCTGGTATCTACTAACTGAACATTTTGCTTTACGTGTATCGGCCTTCTTCCTCTTCTAACATCTTCAAAATGTAAGCATTACCTGGCACGACTCGGCTTAACCGATAGGGACCTTCCCAATTAGGGGACCATTTGCCAAACCGATTATCTTTAGTCCCGATCGGTAGCACGAGTCTCCATACTAAGTCAGTTTCTTCGAACGTCTTGGCTGATACCTTCTTATTGTAATGCCTTGTCACCCTCATCTTATTCTCTTCTATCTTTCTTAGTGCGCAAAGCTAATTCTGCACCAAGTCTTCTAATTCATCTATCATTAACCCATAGTAGTCATCGGCCGATAACTCGTTTTGAAGAGCAAGATGTTTGGAGCCGATGTTTGTCTCCCATGGCAGGAGGGCTTCATGCCCATATACTAGTTGATAAGGTGGCACTTGAGTTAACCCATGGCAAGCCATTCGGTATGCCCATAAAGCATCGGCTAGCGTTGCGTGCAACTTTTTAGGCTGTTCTGCTATCTTGCGCTTGATCAACTTTATCAGACTTTTGTTCAAGGCTTCAGCTTGACCGTTTGCTTGTGCATAGTAGGGCGGTGAATTGAGCAACTTAATTCCCATGCCGATTGCAAACTACTAAAATTCCTTTGACATAAATACCGATTCTTGATCGGTAGTAATCGTTTGTGGGATACCGAACCTGTAAATAATGTGCTCCTTGATGAACTCTATGGCCTCTTGGGTAGTTACCTTTTTTAGAGGAATTGCCTCTACCCATTTTATGAAATAATCGGTAGCCGCTAGTATAAACTTATGTTCCTTGCTAGACGATGGGTAAATTTGGCCGATCATATCCATTCCCCAACGTCTGAACGGCCAAGGCTTGATAATTGGATTCATGGTCGATGCAGGAGCTCGTTGTACGTTTTCAAACTTCTAACAATCTTGACATCCTCTATAATATTTGAAACAATCTTCAAGCATCGTCGGCCAGAAATAACCGGTGTGGCGCATCAATCACTTCATCTTGTGGGCCAATTGACGAGTTCCACATATTCCTTCATGCACCTCGCACATCACGACTTTGGCTTCCTCTGAATTTAGGCACCTTAATAAAACACCATCAATCGTTTGATAGTATAGTTTTTTATCTAACAGTACGCACTTTAAAGCTTTATAACGTAACTTTCTTGGGGCTGATTGTGACGGGTTCCAAAGATATCTTACTATTTCAGCCCTCCAATCTTCAACATCGATATCGGCTATTACTTCCTCAGCAATTTTATCCACCAGCCGATATCCTGATGCGGCTTGTGCCAGGTCGTTGGCTTTTAAGTTTTGATTTCTTGATACATGTGTTAACGATACTATTCTAAATCCCTTTAACAATTTCTAGCATTCTTCAAAATATATCCTCAAGTTTTCATATTTGTAATCATATTCTCTAGAGAGTTGCTTGATCACCAACAATGAATCCTCCATGATCTCAATAATATCGGCCTATATCTTAATTAGCAGTTTTAAACCTTTAAGGACTGCCTCATATTCGGCCTGATTGTTGGTGCAATAGGGCTTAATAGTGTAGGCAAATTTGAAACTTGTCTCCCGAGGCGATATGATTACTAGCCCAATTCCACATCCATGCCTGCAAACTGATTCGTCGAAGAACAAAGTCCATGGTATCGGCTCTACATAGTTAGCTTCTTTATCTCTATGCTGCACAATAAGTCGGTGATGGCTTGGCCCTTGACTGCTTTGGCCGACTCATATTGTAAGTCAAATTCTGTCAATGCAAATACCCATTTGCTAATCCTCCCCTTTAAAATTAGAGTCGATAGCATGTACTTGATAACAACGGCTTTGCATACGACCATGCATTGCACCGGTAGTATATAATGCCTTAATTTAGTGCATGAAAAGTAGAGACACAGACATAACTTTTCAACCATGGGGTACCTTGTTTTAGCATCTAGCAATCGTCGGCTTAAGTAAAACACGACGAGCTCTTTTCCTTCTACTTCTTGAATCAATACCGACCCAATGCTTACGTCATCGGCTAATAAGTATAACTTGTAAGGTCTATCGGGCCATGGTGGAATTAATACCGAAGGAGCACTTAAATATTTCTTTATTTCATCGAATGCCTTCTGATGTTTATTAGTCCAAACAAACTTTTCTCCTTCTTTTAATCTTAACAAAGGCGTGAATGGTTCTAGTCGGCTCAATAAGTTTGATATAAATCGCTGAACAGAATTGATTTTGCCGATCAGCGACCATAATTTTGTCTTGTTCTCCGGTGGTACTGTATTCTCGATAGCTTGGATGAAGTTCTCGCTTATTTCAATCCTTCTCTTGTGTATCATAAAACCTAGAAACTTTCCAGCCGATACGCCGAAGGCGCATTTTTTGGGATTCATGCGAAGGCCATACTTCTTTGCCTTTTTCAAAACTCTCCGTAAATCGGCTAAGTGTCCTTCGTCATTTCGAGACTTTATGACCACATCATCAATGGAAATTTCCACTAGAGAGCCAATTAAATCATGAAATATATAAGGCATTGCTATTTGATATGTTGCCCCGACGTTCCTTAGGCCGAAAGTCATGACAACCCATTCAAACAAGCCGATAGCTCAAGGACACCTGAATGTGGTATTCGGGATATCTTGCTCTGCCATGAATATTTGATTATATCCGGCATTTCCATCCATAAAACTAATAATCTTATGTCCTGAGGCTGCATCGACTAATAGATCCGCTATCGGCATTGGGTATTCGTCTTTGGGTGTAGCTTTATTCAAATCTCTGAAATCCACGCATACCCTCAACTAACCACTCTTTTTCCATACCAGGACTATATTTGACACCCACTCTGCGTATCAGCATGGCTTTATAAAATTTGCTTCATATAATCTCATGATTTTGACCATTATGTGTGGATACATTTGGGGTTTAAACCTTCTTTGATCTTGCTTTACTGGCCGAAACCCTTTCTTTATTGGGAGCCGATGCTCCACAATCGATAGGCTTAACCCAGGCATCTCATGATATTCCCAAGCAAAACAGTCATGAAATTCTTTCAGTAAATTAACCAATTTCTCTTTTATAGAAGAAGGCAATTTAGCACTAATGTACGTCAGCCTTGGCCAGTCTCCAGGTCTGATGTCAACCTCCTCTAATTCATCGGTTGACGTGAATCCTTTTCCGAGCTTACCTTCTTCATCATCTATCTCTCTAAACATGGATCTTGGTCCAGAATTATTTCATTGGTCGGCTGGAGACCAAGATCTGACACCCTTAAAAAATCTCCCTCCCAGACTGTCACGCCTAGAAATTCTAACCATTTCCTTATGATTTATTGTGTGAAAAGTCTCTCGTCCAGAAATCAGCTAAGACACACAATAGATAATTTATTGGACATCAAAAGCATTATTATTCACGATGAAGTAAATAAAGTACTTATTACAGATGTGGCATTGGAACCTCAAAATAATAATGTCAAATATAAATAACTCCTGATAACTTTATTGACGTAGCGGTGATTCCACTCTACAGACAGACTGGACTGGGCAACTGCTCAAAAGGCGCCACCTTCATCTTCCCTGACGAACTCCTCTTCTGGTGGTGGGGAAAATGCAAGGATGAGTATTTTAAATACTTAGCAATCCATCCAAGTAGAACAATTATAATGCACAGGGGATACAAGGGATGGCATAATAGGGTTTATTTACATAAACAGAGTATTAAAGAGAGATATAATTTAAAAGATAATTCTAGTTAAGTTGGAACCTTAAAACAATATTAATCCAATCACTGAGTAACTCTTACCCAGAGTCATCAGACCCAAAAGAACCAACCAATCCACTCTAACCAGAGCTATCCAGGTTGAACAGAAAGTAAAATAAGTTAATTAAGTAATCATGGGACTAATCACGAGTGACCTTGCATTATAGCCCATAACCGTGGGCATGGCTATTCGAATAGTTTTACTCTGATCAGAGGTGCACAACTTTACCCACAAGACACAGCCCTATAATATGTCACCATGCGCCTCAATACCACCACGGTACCATTGAAAAGAGCTGTGATATGATCATTCACCTAGATCCTCCAAGCTTCACACCCCAGGACCCATCTACCCGATATTCCCCTAGCGCTCCAATCTAAATAGTAAAGACTTATCCAGTGCAGAACTATCAGCCTCTCAATGCTTCACCCAGGATCTCTAGGCTTCAGGTCATACCATTTCCCATGCTGGCTTGTGGTAGCGTGAGATTACATTGCAAAAGTGACCCATGAACCGATCCTTATAGTGTCATGAGTACAACTAGCAGAATCACGGACCTTGTACTCACAACCCACCTTAGTCATATTTTAGTAGCATTTAATCCATTAACCAGTTCATTAACCACTAGTAATCATATAAGCCAACATTAATATGAAAGTAGTATTAAACAGCATGATGAAATGTGATACTAGTTTCTGAGCAAGGCTAAATAATCCTAGACATCTAGATAAATCATAATAAAGATTTATACTGGTCAAGTTAATTAATCCCTAGATAGACAAGGAAAAGGTAAATAATCAATAAGGGGCAATACAAGTAAGGTTTATACCCTAATCCCGGTGACATTCTAAAATAAAATACACTTTTGAATGAACAGAAGCTTTAAAACATGGGTTCAACATGACCAATAGGGGAACTTGAATAATTTGCCTTGCTGGACAGGGATGAAAATATGCGAATCCTCGACGAAAACAGGCTCTTCAAGCGCTTCGGAGACTAAACAGCAATACAAGCAAATAATAATAAATTAAAATAGTACACATGCACATATATTCTATATGTGAACATATTTTTAATGGGTAGATCTCATTTTTAGAAAATTTCTGAAATTTGAATGGTTAAATTTAGAGTTCGGATGAATTAGATATGAATTTTTGAAGTTTAAACTTGGTTTTATTTGAATTTCAGAAAATAAAAAGAAATTATGACGCAATACTGAATTATTTTTCTAAGGAAAAATAAGATTTATGGCATCAGCAGGGGATTTATGTGTGCACGCGAGGGCAGGGCCATGTGGTTGCCATGTGGCGACCACGCAAGCGAGGCCGGCGGACGTGGCGCTGACGTGGCGGCCATGTCGGCGCCACGCCAGGGTGATGGCGGTGGCATGGGGACCGAGGGTCACTGGCGAACGGTGGCCCAGCGACCGACGGCGAGGGCTCTGATGAGATCAGGGAGGTGCAGGGAAAACCTGAGGGCTCGGCGGTGGACGGTCGTGACGGGAGGCAGCCGGCGGTGAGAGGGAGGCGGCAAATGGCTCGGGTCAACGGTGGAGAGGGGGCTCCGGTGATCTACGGCGAGGCTAGAGTGGATGCTGAGGACCGGTAGACGACGGCGGTGATGACGATGGGGTCAGCATTGACCGACGGATGGTGGAGCGACGACGACCAGTGGCTGGAGCAACGGCGACGAGCGGTGGAATGCAGCGCACGGCTCTAGGGCGACGGCGGAGGGGGCTAACCGAGAGCACGGCGCACGAGGGTCCTATTTATAGGGTCAGTGGGGGTGTTGGGGTGGCGTACGACGCCTGCAATGGCGGAGCGGCCGTTAGGATTCGGGCACGTGGTGCGGGGGCGGTTGCGGCGTTGGGCCAGGCTCGATTCAGTGGGGAAACACTCGGGGCGGCACGGGGATGCTCATGGTGGGCTCAGATTGGGCCCAGCGCAACGGCGGAGGCGGATTTGGTGGCGGGTACATGGCGGCGACGCGGCGCAGGCACGGCGAGAGGAGGAAGACGGGCCTAACATGCGAGGCCCACATGTCAGCGGCCAAGAGGGGGCGCACGGTGGAATGGGCTGGCGGGCGAAACTGGGCCGAAGACGGGGCAGGGAAGGTCAAAGGCTGGCCCAGGAGGAGGGTTTCGGTTTTAAAATTAAAATTTTATTTTTTAATTTCTTTTTCTTTGATAAAGAGCTCCAAAAATTCAGAAAAATATATTTTTGACTCAGAAAAATTCTTTACACTTTTAGAGACTTTTGCAAACATGTTGAGCAACATTTTACTTGCAAAAATTTCTTACTCAAATTTTAATACTCAAAACTATGTTCTTTTCTTTAAAGAAAATTTCATTTTCAATTTTCTTTTTCTGAAAATTCTTTTTCCTTTTATTTTATTCACAGCTTTTATTACTTTTATATTTTGAAAATTTCAGGCTATGACAACCCTACCCCCCTTAAACAGAATCTTGACCTCGAGATTCGGAGGCGCTAGGAAAAAGATGCGGGTGATTGGTTCTCAATTCATATTCACGTTCCCATGTAGCTTTCTCATCCGAATGATTGCTCTACTGAACCTTGCAAAATTTTACCACTTTATTCCACGTCCTTCTCTCACTGACTTCCAGAATACGAACAGGTTTCTCCACACACGTCAAATCTTCTTGAAGTTCTATCTACTCGACATCTGCCACTTCAGAGGGGACACGCAGACACTTCTTCAACTAGGACACATGAAACACATTATGACTATCTGTCACAGATGGTGGCAACTCCAACTCATAGGCGACTTCACCTCTTCGACTGGTTATTTGATATGGTCCCATGAAACATGGTGCCAACTTTCTCTCAGTCTGAAAATGACGAACTCTATGGAAAGGGGTAACTCTAAGGTATACAGAATCTCCTTTCTCAAAACTGAGATCTCAACGACAGTTATTGGCATAACTCTTCTGCCTGGACTGAGCAATCCTCAAATGATCTTGAATAATCTTGACTTTACTTTTGGCTTCTTTCATAATATCAGTGCCAAAGACTTGTTTTTCACCCACTTGATCCCAAAACAACGGCGTTCTATACTTTCTTCCATACAAGGCTTCAAACGGGGACATCTGAAGACTAGTTTGGTAACTGTTATTATAAGAGAACTCGACGTAAGACAAGTTCTTGTCACGCGATCCTCTGAAATCTAGAGCACAGACTTTCAACATATCTTCTAGAATCTAATTCACTCTTTCTGTCTGGCCATCAGTCTGGGGATGATAAGCTGTACTGAAATTCAGACGGGTACCCAATTCTTCCTGCAGCAGCTGCCAAAACATAGAAGTAAACTAACTTTCTCTGTCTGATACTATCCTTCTAGGAACTCCATGCAAACAAACAATCCTAGCCATGTATAGCTCCGCTAACTGACTGTTGCGATAGGTTGTCTTGACTGGTATAATGTGAACCACTTTCGTTAAATGATTAATAATAACCCAAATAGAATCATACTCTAAGGTTGTTCTTGGTAATCTGGTTATAAAATCCATTCCGATTTCTTCCCATTTCCATTCAGGCACTCGCAAAGGTTGAAGTAAACCTGTAGGTCTCTGATGTTCTGCTTTCACTCTGTGGCATACATCACATAGGGCTACATACTATGCCACCTCACGGCGCATACAAGGCCACCAAAATTTTTCTCGAAGGTCTTGATACATCTTAGTACTCCCAAGATGAATAGAGTACTGGGTCTCATTGGCTTCATAAAGTATGAGATCCTTCAACTCCTTCTTATTAGGTACACAGATACAATTGTTATGCCATATGGTACCTTGCTTATCTTCAACGAACTCACAAGCTTTTCTTTGCTTCATATTCTCCTTAGTCTTCAGAACATAAGGATCATCCACTTGAGCTTTATGAATCTGATCTAACGGCAAAGGCTAGACTTCTAAGGCTGCTAGAAAACCACTTGGGACCACACTCAAACTCAACTTTTCAAACTCTTGGAGCAATCCCAAAGATACTTCCTCAACTGAAATAGCATTCCTATAGGTCTTATGACTAAGAGCATCTGCTACCACATTAGCTTTACCAGGGTGATACTAAATACTGACATTATAATCCTTGACTAACTCGAACCATCTTCTTTCATGATGGTTCAAATCCGGTTAAGTGAAGATATACTTTAAACTCTTATGATCTGTAAAGACTTCTGTATGATTACTGATGAGATACTGACGCTAAATCTTTAGAGCATGAACCACTGAAGCCATCTCTAAATCATGGGTCGAATAGTTCAACTCATGAGGCCTTAACTACCGAGAAGCATAGGCAACTACTTTACCTCCTTGAATCAAGACACATTCTAAACCTTGACGAGATGCATCACAGTATACTTGAAAATCTCCTTTAGGATCTGGTAGAATTAGCACTGGAGCTGATACTAGTCTTTTCTTTAACTTTTTAAAATTGTCCTCACACTCGGGTGACCAAACAAATTTCTTGTTTTTCTATAACAACTTGGTCATAGGCTTGGATATTTTGGATAAATTCTCAATGAACCGATGGTAATAACCCGCAAGTCCTAAGAAACTCCTTATCTCCGTAGTATTCTGAGGCTGCAACCAATCAGTAATAGCTTCAACTGTATCGAGATCAACAGCAACTCCTGACGCATAAATAATATGACCCCAAGAACTTTACTTCCTTCAACCAAAACTCACACTTAGCTAACTTAGCATACAACTGGTGCTCTCTTAGCTTCTGAAGGGCTAAGTGTAAATGTGCTATATGATCTTTCTTTGTCTTAGAATAGATAAGAATGTCATCAATGAATACCACTACAAACTTATCCAGGTACTCCATAAACACATTGTTCATCAAATTCATGAAGAAAGCAGGGGCATTTGTCAATTCAAATGATATCACCAGATACTCAAATAATCCATAGCGGGTTGTAAAAGCAGTCTTATGGATATCTCCTTCTCGAATTCTCAACTGGTGATACCCTGACCGAAGATCTATCTTGGAGAATACGGAGGCTCCTTGTAATTGAGAAAACAAATCATCAATGCGGGGAAGAGGGTACTTATTCTTGATTTTGACCTCATTCAAAGCTCTATAATCCACACACATTCTCTTGGACTTGTCCTTCTTCTCCATGAATACAACTGGGGCTCCCTAAAGCGAAGTCCTTGCATGAATGTATCATTTCTCCAGCAACTCTTCCACTTGTTTCTTGACTTCAGCTAACTCATCCGGGGCCATTTGATACGGTCCCTTATGAATTAGGGTTGTACCGAGAGCTAGATCAATCCTGAACTCAATGTCTCTCTTGGGTGGCATACCTGGCAACTCTTTCGGAAAAACATCAGGATACTCTTGCACCACAGGTATCTCTTCAATCTGAATTTCATTCGACATGATCTTCAAACCAGACAGATTCAGGTTATGGAAGGTGATGGTTTGACCAAGGTGATTGGTTACGGTGACTTCCCTAGCTGCACACTTAATCTCACCCTCATGTTTTACTAACCAATCTATTCCTAAAATGACACCTAGGTCTTTGGATTCTATCAAGATTAGGTTGGCCAGAAAATGGACATCAAGAATCTCAATGGTTACCAGAGGACTAAAGAGAGAAGTAGGCATCTGGTGACCAGGGGTACAGATGACTAATGAATGGGGTAGGGATTCGATAGCCAATCCATATTTTTCCACAAAACTCTTTGATATGAAAGAATGAGTTACACCGGAATCAAAAAGTATTATTGCAAGTATTGAGTTAACAGGGAACGTATCCAACACTACATCAGGAGCAGCTTGAGCTTCTTCAATTGTGACATGATTCACTCTTGCCTTGACTTGGCTAGCAGGGGCTTGGTTTGGGGCTGCTACAGCTATGTTCAGACGCTTGGGCTCCCGGCACCTATCAGCATAGTGACCATGCTTGTAGCAATTGAAGCATACCACTGGCTTTTTATTCCTGTCCTTCAAAGGAACTTGATTTGCACCGGTGACTTGAGCAGGACGAGGCACATTGGGGCGGTACGCTTGAGGTGCTCCACAAGTGTTTCCACTCCCACTAGTAGCATAAAACTGACGAGGGCGATTAGCTTGAGCACTAGGTCCTCCAGACTGCTGTTGCTGTGGCACCATCATATAACGAGGCTTCTAATTGTTGGACAGCTGATTTTGCACCATTCTGCGCTTCTTGGACTCCATCCTGTTATGCTGATCCTTTTGACGAATTGATTTATCAACCAACTTCTAAAAATCAACATAATCTCTGAAAATCAGATGAACGGCCAGTTTATCATTTAGACCACCAAGGAACTTCTCCTGATGCTCAGCACCTAACTTGACATCTTTAGGGGTGTAACGAGCCAAGTGATTAAACTCATAAAGATATTCAGTGACAGAACAATTTCCTTGCTTGATGGCATGAAATTCCCACTTCTTCAGAGCCACATGTCCATCAAGAACATGGGCCTTCCTGAAACCAGCTAAAAAAACTGCCCAAAAAATCTTGACTCCATTAGCTCTATTTTTCTTGAAATGACTCCACCACAATCCTGTTGGACCTTAAAGTTGGTGGGATGCAAAGGCAACCTTCTCCTAATCAGTGCACTGTAGAACTTCTAGCTTCTTCTCAATAATGAATAGCCAATCACTAGCCTCCACCGGGTTGGTAGTGCTAGAGAAAATAGGTGGCCTCACACGGAGAAACTCTGACAACTTGTTCTGAACTAGAACAGGGGCAGGTAGGGGTTGAACAGGCGGGGCACGCTGCTGAGCATTCATCTGGGTCATCAATATGGCCATGAGTTGATTTTGATTGGCAAGCACCTGTGCCAAGGTGGGGTTCTCTGGCATTGGAGAAGGGAGATGAGGCTGCTGCTGCTGCTGAGACTATCTATTGTTGGCTTCAGTTGCTTCATCCATTCCGTCCTGTGAATTAACGCGATGAGTCTGCACCATCTTGCTGAAGAGAACAAACGGGAGAAATGATAGGCGGGATTTAGAAAAGAAAAGAGACAAGAGAAAACATCTTGTACTGATCTAAAATTCGTTGCAATTTTTATTAGACTCCAGAAGAAACTCCTAAGTGCAGATGTATCACAGAAGGCCGATACAAACCACACACTACAGACATGCAAAGCTAACAAACATTTAGCCTAATCAAAGCAAACGACTAACACAACATTCTAAAGGGACAAAGGGACACTAAGGACCGGGATCATCGGAAGCTGGATCAAAAGAAAACTCTGGTTCTTCTGGATCACTCTCTTTCATGACTCTGTCTTCCTCATCATCTTCACCCTTATCACTTTCAATGATGATGATCTCCTCTTCACGTATTCTTCGGATCACTTGCACTCTAGGCGGCATCTGAACTCGCTTCCTTACGGTACGACGGATCCTAGGACCTCCGGATGGCGACTCTCCCTTCAACTCTACAACCTCCATCTTCAACGCATCCACTTGATTCTGCAACTAACAGATGGTTTGATGGTTTCGATTCTCTTGCTCATTTGCTCCAATGAGGAAATCCTTGAGGAAATTTGATTCACCATCCTGACCATTGTGGCACTATCTTCTTCACCAGTGGGCGGGTACTCTGCATAGTCATCACGATGGGTCTTCCTCGGGAGATATCTATACTCTGATGCTGACAACTTGTCTGCAAAGCGATCACGAAGCTCTCCAATAACAGAATAAGCAGCCTCCAGACAAGCATGAGCAAAAAAATTTTCTTTGGCTTCTACTATCATTGAAGGGATAGTCTCTCTTTCGATTATGATGGAAACAGTCACTTGTACCATTTCAGGGGAAACTGACCTAATTTGAGCATAGATAGGAATCTCCTGATATTTATAGAAAAATGCCATATGCCTCAACTTCTTAACAAAACCTTTCATTCTAAAACACCTTTGGGGCTGGGATCTTTCGGCAGACATCTAAAAAGAATAAATTAAAATAAAATCAGCACCACTTTTCTAGAAAAGAATCACCCTTTTGAAGCAAGAAGAAAAGAAGAGATGGAGTAATATAGCTATAAAATAATTTTTAGCTCCTAAGGTTAAACCATTTGGCTATTCCTACAGTCAAGGTTGCTCTGATACCAACTTGTCACGCCTGGAAATTCCAACCATTTCCTTGTGATTTATTGTGCGAAAAGTCCCTCATCCAGGAATCAGTCGAGGCACACAATAAACAATTTATTAGACATCGAAAGCATTATTGTTCACGACAAAGTAAATAAAGTACTTATTACAGAGGTGGCATTGGAACCTCAAAACAATAATATCAAATATAAATAACTCCTAATAACTTTATTGACGCAGTGGCGACTCCACTCCACATGCAGACTTGATTGGACAACAGCTCAAAAGGAGTCACCTTCGTCTTCGCTGACGAACTCCTATTCTGGTGGTGGGAGAAATGCAAGGGTGAGTATTTTGAATACTTGGCAAGCCATCCAAGTGGAACACTTATAATAGAGGATACAAGGGACGGCATAATAGGGTTTATTTGCATAAACAGAACATTAAGGAGAGATAGAATTTAAAAGATAATTCTAGTTAAGTTGGAACCTTAAATCAATATTAATTCAATCACTGAGTAACTCTTACCCAAAGTCATCAGGCCCAAAAGAACCAACCAATCCACTCTAACCAGAGCTATCCATGTTGAATAGAAAGTAAAACAAGTTAATTAAGTAATCGTGGGACTAATCATGAGTGACCTTGCATTGTCTCCCGTAACCGTGGACACGGCTCTTCGAATAGTTTTACTCTGATCAGAGGTGCACAACTTTACCCACAAGACATAGCCCTATAATATGTCACCATGCGCCTCAATACCACCATGGTACCTTTGAAAAGAGCTGTAATATGATCATTCACCTAGATCCTCCAAGCTTCACACCCCAGGACCCATCTACCCGATATTCCCCTGGTGCTCCAATCTAAATAGTAAAGACTTACCCAGTGCAGAACTATCGGCTCTCTCGATGCTTCACCCAGGATCTCTAGGCTTTAGGTCATACCATTTCCCATGCTGGCCTATGGTAGCGTGAGATTACATTGCAAAAGTGGCCCATGAACCTGTCCTTATAGTGTCATGAGTACAACTAGCAGAACCACAGACCTTGTACTCACAACCCACCTTAGTCATATTTTAGTAGCATTTAATCCATTAACTAGTTCATTAACCACTAGTAATCATATAAGCCAACATTAATATGAAAGTAGTATTAAACAGCATGATGAAATGTGATACTAGTTTCTAAGCAGGGCTAAGCAATCCTAGACTTCTAGATAAATCATAATAAAGATTCATACTGGTCAAGTTAATTAATCGCTAGGTAGACAAGAAACAGGTAAATAATCAACAGGGGGCAATACAAGCAGGGTTTATACCCTAATCCCGATGATATTCTAAAATAAAATGCACTTTTGAATGAATAGAAGCTTTAAAACATGGGTTCAACATGATCAATAGGGGAACTTCAATAACTTGCCTTGCCGGACAGGGATGAAACTAGGTAAATCCTCAACAAAAACATGCTCTTCAGGTGCTTCGGATACTAAACAGCAATAAAAGCAAATAATAATAAACTAAAACAGTACACATGCACATACATTCTATATGTGAACATATTTTTAATGGGTAGATCTTATTTTTAGAAAAATTCTGCAATTTGAATGGCTAAATTTAGAGTTCGGATGAATTAGATATGAATTTTTGAAGTTTAAACTTGGTTCTGTTTGAATTTCAGAAAATAAAAAAGAATTATGACGCAATACTAAATTATTTTTCTAAGGGAAAATAAGATTTACGGCGTCAGCAGGGGATTTACGTGCGCACGCGAGGGCGGGGCCACGTGGTTGCCATGTGGCGACCACGCAAGCGAGGCCGGTAGATGTGGCGCTGACGCGACACTGACGGAACGGCCACGTTCGCACCACGCTGGGGCAACGGTGGTGGCACGGGTACCGAGGGTCACCAGCGAATGGTGGCTCTGCGACCGGTGGCGTGGGCTTCGACGAGATCAGGGAGACATGGGGAGTTCACCTGATGGCTTGGTGGAGGACGGCGACGATGGGAGACGGACGGCGACGACGGGAGGCGATCGACGGTGAGAGGAGGGCGATGGACAGCTCAGGTCGATGGCAGGGACGGGGCTCCAGCAATCGGCAGCGAGGGTGGAGGAGATGCCGAGGACCGGTAGATGATGATGGTCTTGATGACGGGGTCGGCGGCGACTGGCGGACGGCGGAGCGATGGCTACGGTGGCTAGAGCAACGGCGGCGAGCGGTGGAATGAAGCGCATGGCACTAGGGCGAACGACGGCGCTAGGTCTGTGGCGGAGGGGGCTAACCAAGAGCACGACGCACGAGAGTCCTATTTATAAGGTCGGCGGGAGTGTTGGGGTGGCGTACGGCACCGGCAATGGCGGGGCGTCCGTTAGGGTTCGGGCACATGGCACGGGGGCGGTTGCGGCGGTGGGCCAGGCTTGATTCGGTGGGGGAAAAGCTCGGGGCGGCGCGAGGATGCTCATGGTGGGCTCGAATTGAACCCAGCGCAGCGGCTGGAGCAATGGCGGGG